>CM019159.1:12426622-12506707 GCA_009733165.1 Naja naja | reverse complement strand
GGGGAGGAGAAGAGAGAGGGGAAAAGGAAAAGAGAGAAGGGAAAGGAGAGGAGATAGGGGAAGAGGGAAGAGAGAGGGAGGGGGGAAAGGGGGAGGAATGGAGAAAGGGAAGGGGAAGGAGGAGAGGAGAGAGAGAGGAAAGGAGAAGAGGGAAGGGGAAGGGAAGGAGAGGGAGGGGAGATTGGAAAGAGGAGGGGAGGAGAGGATAACCGAGAAAGGTCATATACCGAATGAAGACATTCATCATCTCAAGAAGGAGAATCTATCTTCTACATTCCATATGACTATATTCAGAATGTCAGTCCAAGCATTTTACTCCCAATGCCAGCTGATTCATGATGCCCACATTGGTCTAAATGTATGTTTCACTGTAAGATTATTGGTTGCATTTCCCCGCGATGTACATTTTTCTCCCCATACAAACTTTCAACAGTTGGGAACACAATGGAGCCCACGAAAGACACCCCGCCTGCTTCCCAGGGCTTTGCAGTAGCAAACCTGGCAGCCGAGGGGAGCAACCGGATCAGCTCCTGGACTTGCCGTGAAGTACGTGAAACAGGAAGTCTCCAGCCCAAAGCAAGAGCTTGGATTCCTTCTGAAGTCATTTTAGGCAATAATAAACCTGACAAGGAGGATCGACTGCACTTCCCTTCCCCTTTGCAGAGCACAGCAATGGCATCACCCTCACCAGGAATGGCCCAGACAGAGTCAGTTGCTATGGGCAACAATGGCAAGACACCCGTTTGGACTACATACACAATCCACAACCATCACTGTAATGGGTAACCACTAATTCAATAATATTGTTTTCACGCAGTGTGATTATTAAATAGATTAAGTAAGTGCCCATTTTTGGAGAGGTTTAATTGGATAGGTTGAAATGCATGCCTGCCTTCTTCTCTTCCCTTCCCTCCCTTCCCTCCCTTCCCTCCCTTATCTTCCTTCCTTCCTTCCTTCCTTCTTTCCTTCCTGCCCTGCCCTGCCCTGCCCTGCCCTGCCCTGCCCTGCCCTGCCCTGCCCTGCCCTGCCCTGTTATACTGCTCTTGCCATACCTTTCTGGCACAATATTTGAATATGTGAGACTTCTGCATTGGGAGAAGAGGCCAAGAAGCTTTGAGCACAGGTTTCAGCGATGAGCTGGCATTAAATCCTCTCTGATGATGGATTAACTGCACATATCTGCTCCCATAGGAGAGATTGGTAGATCTATGATACAGATTGCTTCCCAGCACTGAAGGGAGGCCATACTAATCAAATCATGGACAGAATCTGACCAGGGAGCAAATCCGGTTATTTGAAGCTCCCTCTGGGTTTTACCCCAAGGAGAATATGTCCATTCCGATGCAGGGAAGGGGAAGAGCTTTGACTGCCGCTTCCTCCTTGCCTTATGGTCAGGGTGAACTTAAATCTATGCAAGCGTTGGAAGAACAAGGTATAAAAATGAACTGGTTTTCATATTTGCAAATACAATCTAGATTTGATAAAGATATTAAAATAGAAAGTATTTATAACAAATTGACTGAGCTAGACAAAATATTGATGGGTCCTGATGAAAAGGTGATTAAAAAACTTTATGGATATTTGTTAGAATTTAAAATGGAAGAGGAACAAGTTAAAGAAACAATGATTGCATGGGGGAAAAATTTTGGATATGGGATTGATTTAGAGAAATGGGAAAAACTATGGACTCAGAATTATGAAATGACAATGTCAACTGCTTATAAAGAAAACTTGTATGAGATGTTTTACAGGTGGCATCTGTTAAGTTCGGAAGAAGACAGGACGCAAAGTGCTTCAGCTCTTTTTAATGGTCAGGCTACAGCTCAGAACCACGCCAGAATGGCTTAGTCTCGGCAGCTTTTATAGCCGGCTGCTGCGGCTTGTAGCCAATGGCGGTATTCGGATTTCCCGCCATTTCAACAACCAATCAGGTTAAACTCTACATATTTTCAACAACCAATCAGATTAAACTCTGCATACATTACAGCATCTACCCGCGACGAGAATTGCAAGAATGTTTAAGAATAAATCGGATAAATGTTGGAAATGTCATCAGATACCTGGATCATATTACCATGTGTGGTGGACATGTTCGGATGCAAAAAGATATTGGATGCCTGGCTCTTTTATGGTGGGTTTTCCCCCTGCCTTTTTTTCTCTCAATGTTCTCTATTTCTGCTAGCCTGGAATTCCTTCTCTTGCCTCAAGACATTTAGGTTAATAAGCCTTCATTCCCCAGCACCTGAATTCCTTATTAGGCCAGATCAAAGTTTAATGCTGCAATGGCACCAGATGTGTGTGTGCGTGCGCTTGTGTGTGTGTGTGTGTTAAGAGAGAGATGGGCGTGATGACAAGAGCCTGTGCCATTTCCCAGGCCTTGTTCGTGGCAAAAGGAGAGAAAGAAACCAAGAACAAGAAAAGTAAATGAAGGGTTGCAACCAACTTGCCCAAAATGACACCGAGTTGGAGGATTTAACATTCCCAATTTGGACTGGGAGGAAAATCTGGAAAGGATCTTTTAAAGGACCAAAACGTTTGGCTGGGAGTCCCAACTGGAGGATGAGGATGAGTCCATCTCACAGGCTTCAATGTTCAGTAGGGGGTGACAACCCCTTCCTGACTATTCCTAGGAAACTCAGAGGATCTAGAGCTCCAAACTGTAAACAAGATAAGATCTGAATGGTATCTGAATTGGGAGACTTCTGTAAAATCACAGGAATGTAGAGTTTACAGAGAATGTAGATTTTCCTCTTGGAAACCTTTCCCATATAGGTTTTTCCCATGTAATTTCCTAGGAAACATAGATGGGGCATACTTGAAAGGTTAGTACCCTCCTAAGCTAACTAATGGGCTATCAATCCATTAGCGACCTCCATTTTGCAGTGCAAAAAGAAGGAGACATAACCCTAACCCTAAGTGGGATTTTTCCCAGATGGGTTTTTCCCATGTATTTTACCAGGAAACATTTATAGGGCACACTCTTCATGGCGTCCTCAGGTTTCCAATGTGTTATGAACTCGTTGGTGGCCTCAGTTTTCACTGTAAATTCATGGCGACCTAACCCTAACCCTAAGTTGGATTTTTCCTGTGATGACCCAGGGTGTGGCACTAAGGCAATACAGTCAGCTAATCAGTAGGAGTCCCTTTATTAGCTCCAACTTTGCCCCCAGTGTCCTGATTACCTTCTGGGCTGGAGAAAAACTCTCCCAGGAACAGCCTTTGGCTGCAGAGAATCAAGTCCAAAACATGGTCAACAAAAACTGTAACTGTAAGTCCAATCAGGGCAAGATGAGGTAATTAGTCTGGCAGGGCAAGAAAAGGAATTCCAGACATGAAGGAATGGCAGTAATTCAATCTGGTTGGGAGGATGCCAGGAACACAGATAACTAAAGTCAACACAAGATGAACTCACGTTTGTTCCCAGCAGCTGCCGCACTCATCATGCATCTCTTCTAAACTTCGTTCCCAGATGTGGCTAATGAAGGGAATCAGGGTCCTTTCCTCCCCCATAAGCCATGCAACCCACATTGCTCTCTCCTCCATTCTTCCCTGTGTGCCCTAGGATGAAGAGGGGGTGGGCCCGGGTCTTCCTCTGAATTCCCTCTCCCTTGTTCTACCTCTTCCCTGCTCTGCCCAGCCGGACTTCCCCAGTTTCCTCCACAGCCAATGAAGCCACACTCCACTCCATCAGCTGTTCATCTTCCTCCTCAGATTCAGACTCCGACAGAGGCATGACATTTCCGTTATGGGTTTTTCCCATGTAATTCCCCAGGAAACAAAGATATGGTATGCTGGAAAAGTTAGCGCCCTCCTAACTCAACTGAGTCAGTATCTTCCTTGGGAAACAGACACGGTGAGAGGATTACACCTCATATATAATCTAAAGAGATTTGAAGGCTAAACTTTCTCTTTTCTAGGATTCTGGGGCCTTCAAGTTGCATGCAGCCATTGTTGCTTTTCAAGACACTGAGAACTTTAATAAAGGTAGTCCTTGATTTACAACAAGCAGTCAAAACCTGGCTTTTCTGACAGGCATGGGGCTGTTGATCTCGCGACTGTGATCTAGTGAGATCCGCCCTTCTGTTGTTTACTGTTTTAAAATTGTTTTTAAATTTTTTTTTAATAAATGTAATGTTTTATGTTTTTACTATGAGCTGCCCGGAGTCCTTTGGGAGTTGGGCAGCATATAAGTCCAACTAACAAATAAACAAACAAACAAACAAATAAATAAATAAATTCATTCAGTGACCGTTCAAAGTTATGATGCCACTGTCAAAAGTGACTTATGGCCATTTTTGCAGCATCCCCTTCACCATGTGATCAAAATTCAGATGCTTGGCAACTGGTTCATACTTATGACCCGTTGCAGCCTCTTGGGGCCATGTGATTCCCTTTTGCAACCTTCTGACAAATAAAGTCAATGGGGAAGCCAGATTCGCTTAACAACTGTGGCAAGAAAAGATGTAAAATGGGGCAAAACTTACTTAGCAAATCTAGTTTAGTTTAGTTAGTTTACTTTATTGTCATTGCACCGCATACAATGAAATCAAACACCATCTTCAGTGCACATCATGACCATGAAAATAAACACAAAAACACTCCACACATTGAATTGAAAACCCCCAATACCGCACCAACACTGCACTATACAGCAGAATTCAAAAGAGCTACTGCCCTGGGATAGAAGCTGTTTTTCAGCCTATTTGTTCTTGTTTTTATTATCCTGTACTGTCTGGTAATAGTTCAAAAAAAGGGTGCCCAGGATGAAATGGATCTTTGAGAATGTTTTTGAGAATTTTCACTGAACAACATAAATTTTGGGCTCAGTTGCACTCATACATTGAGGATTACCTGTATGCAACTCGGTATGCCAAGCATACCGAATAAATATTATGTATTTATAACTATTTTCTTTTTCACTTTGTGTTAGGGAATCTTTACTTATGGAGAATTAAAATGCTGTCAGACCATACAGTAGCTGGGAATGCCTTCAGTTATAGTTTGCCAACAATGAATAAATGTTTATATTGTATAGACCATGAAGATTTTTGGAATTGGACTCATTTAAGACAGATGTTTTTAAATGTCTTTGATGATCCATAAGCATAAAAATTAACTTTTCTGGGCTTCGGATCTTCACTGGGAGCCAAATCCTGAACTCTGGGCCAGTCTCTGACTTCCAGAACCTTTCCCCTTTCAGTAGGCTTAAAATACAAAATAAAAAGTTGTGCAGCTCTCCCCTTGTGAAAGCTGGTGTTGAAACAAGAGTGTCATAAAGCCCTTCCATCCATCCCTCACATCTTCTGGAACAGTCACAATAAGTTTCCCCTTCATTTAGGAGATACATCCAGCCTGTTGCTTCCCTATGAAATTAGGCATCGAGCATCGTATAATTTTGAGACACCCTAAGAATACAATCCGTGATCAAATGTATAAAAACCAGTAGTAACGATCTGCACGTGTTAGTTTTGGCGGGCACCCCCTAGTTTTGTGTTTTTCTTGGTGGAGATATTCATTTTTGAAACAGATGCTGGCTGAAACAAAACCCCAAGCTACCTTTATCCGGTTAATAGACAGAAAAATGTTTAAAATTGTTGGGTTGAATCAGAAACTCCTGAGCCTAACTGTTCCTTTCTAGGTCAAGCTCAGAAGCAAAACCACTGACATGGCCTTGAACTGAGCAATACCAGGCTATTCAGGTAACTACAGGTAGTCCTTGATTTATGACCAGGGGTGGGATGTTGCCGGTAATAACAACCTATTCGGTGATTGCGCCTGATGCGCGTGCACATGCCTGATGCGCACACTGTACACGCGTGAACCGCAATGCAAAAATCCCTACCTGCTATGTTACTTTGTGGGAGTTAACTCAGCTGAGGAGAGACACTCCGCTTTTCTGTGCTGATCAGCTGGGACGATAAAGGTCAGTACAGCACAGGGGTGAGCAGGCAGGTCCACGTGATCGTCGGAGCAAACTGGTTCGCTCCCAGCTGATCATCGGAGCCAGGGGTTTGCCCGAACTGGTCCAAACTGGCAGAATCCCACCCCTGCTTATGACCACAATTGAGCCCAGGATTTATGTTGCCGAGGGAGAAAATAGTTAAGTGAGCTGTGTCCTGTTTTACAACTTTCCTTGCCACATTCATTGAGTGAATCCCTACAGTTGTTAAATGAGTCACAGGGTGGTTAAGGGAATCTAGCTTCCCCATTGACTTTGCTTGTTGGAAAATTGCCAGAGATGGTCACTTAACCTTCAGGACCCTGCAACCGTCATAAACTAGTTGTCTTGAAATAGTTGACAACTTGAACTAGTTGTCAAACCTTGGGAATGTAAATCACGTGACCATGGGGAATGCTGCAAAAACGGTCGTAATTGTGAAAAACGGTCGTAAGTCCCTTTTTTCAGGGCCGTTGTAACTTTGAACAGTCACTAAATGAACTGTTGTAAGTTGAGGACTCCCTCTTTTTCCAGCTTTTCCATCTTCAGTCCTGTAAAAGTCAGTGTCAAGCACTCCCAGGTCTTTTAGATTCAAGAATATTATAAGCACATCATTCATTTAGCAACAGTTTGAAGTTACAAGGGCAGTGAAAAAAAAGTGACTTGCATCCAGGCCTCACACATACATGGAAGCATACCCCACGGTCACGTGATCAAAATTTGGGTGCTTGGCAACTGGCATGTATTTACCTGGATGACATTCCTGTACACATGAGCCATAGGTGTTCTTCTCAAAGGGTTAACGCAGCTGCATCCTTTTCAAGATCTGTGCAGCTTCTTTGAAGGCCGCTCCCCAGCTGTTGGAAAGTATCCACACCACTGCCACCATTGCAACCACTTTGTTTCCTTAGTCTTCCCAATGCCTCATAGCCTGTATCTCTCACACACGTGTGGGCACAGGGGTGGGATTCTACCGGTTCGGACCGGTTCTATAGAACTGGTTGTTATGATTCTGCGCAGTTCAGAGAACTGGCAAATCATGCTTCTGGCTGGCCCCACCCCTCTCTGCCCACTCCTTTCCTCCCCACCCAGTCAGTCCTTTTTGTGCATGCGCGACATCACGCACATGCCCGACATCGCTGACTGCGTTCTCTCCCACCCAGTCACTTCTTAAGGCATTTCTTTTTTTCCCCTCCCAATGATCAGCTGTTCCGATGATCAGCTGTGCCGGGATCCCCCTCGCTGTCTTACTGCTTCACCCAGGAGGCTTCCCTGGGGCCCAGGAGGAAAAAAGGGGAGTGCAAGGTGGTGCTGCACCCCCATCTGTGCTTCGTTTTTTGCCTTCCTGGGCCCCAGGGAAGCCTTCTGGGAGCAAAAATGCCCCCCCCCTCCCCAGGAGCCGTCCCTGAGGCTCAGGAGGCAAAAAAATGGGTGGTTTTTGGTGGAAGAAGAAGAAGAAGAAGAAGAAGAAGAAGAAGAAGAAGAAGAAGAAGAAGAAGAAGAAGAAGAAGAAGAAGAAGAAGAAGAAGAAGAAGAAGAAGAAGAAGAAGAAGAAGAAGAAGAAGAAGAAGGGGAAAGGGGAAAGGGGAAGAGGAAGGAGGAGGAGAAGAAGAAGAAGAAGAAGAAGAAGAAGAAGAAGAAGAAGAAGAAGAAGAAGAAGAAGAAGAGGAAGAAGAAGAAGAAGAAGAAGAAGAAGAAGAAGAAGAAGAGCAGCAGCCATACCCACCTAGCCACGCCCACAGAACCGGTTGTTAAAAAATTTGAATCCCACCCCTGTGCAGGCACACCTATCCTTCCCTATGAAAATCTACTTTGCCCCAGAGACCTTCTCCATTTCCTCACAACGAAACCTTTTAATCTTGTTTTGCTCAAGCAGAACGTCATTCAGTCCACAACCATCCATGTACAAGCTGCAATCTTACTATCCAGATGTGTGTTCCCAATTTAGCAATCCTTGGACCTCCCCTCCCTCAAATCATATCATCCTTCTCCTGTGTAATATACCTTTCTTCCGGCTTCATTGTTGTGCAGATTCATCAGCCTCCGAGCGCTCTTTCGGATTTCTCTGGCGTCGACAAACCTTCTGGAGAAGTCGATGCCGTATCTGATATCGGCAGAACAGCCTCCCCACTTCCACCCTTCCTCCTGGTTGTAATAACCTTGTTTCTCTCTGTCACAACCACAACTGCTGAGGTTCCCCTGGCTGCAGGCAGCCGTGATTGCGTGGGCGACGCCAGCGGCAGTGATGGCATAGGTGAAGGCAGCTTCTTTGCTTCCTGTGGGGACAACGTAGAAAAAAAAGGGAGGGGAAAAAATCAGCTGGAAGGTCATGAGAAACTCAGTCCTTGGACATCTTGAAAAATCACATATTTTAGGAGCACGCATGACATTCATTCTTGTACCAGTGTTTCTCAACCTTGGCCACTTTAAGGTGGGTGGACTTCAACTCCTAATGGCTTCCCAACGTCCCATGCACTCTCACAGACAGGGCCTCCTTGGGGTGCCGTCGGCCAGACAATGTCGGCTGGCAACCCCTAGGGGTAGGGCCTTCTCTGTGGGAGCACCCACCCTATGGAACCAGCTGCCCCTGGAGCTTCGGGTGGCTCCCAACCTCCGGTCCTTCTGGCGGGACCTGAAAACATGGTTGTTCCAACTTGCCAACCTGGACTGAGGAGGGGGATGGGGATTTTAATTGGATAGTGCTATTTTAATTCAGATTATTGGGTTTCATGTTTAATCTCTTTTTAAATTGTATAGTATTTGTTTTTATGATTGTACGCTGCCCCGAGTCCTTTGGGAGATGGGGCAGCATAGAAATCCAATAAGTAATAATAATAACAACAACAACAACTCCTGGAGATGAAGAGAAATCTTGAGAGTTGAAGTTCATAGAACTTCAAGTGGCCAAAGTTGAGAAACCCTGCCTTACAGTATTAGTTATGATATCCACTTACCTGAAATTGGCCCAATTTATGGGCTGGTGATAGCGGTGAGGAAGCTTCCATAAATTATGAAAAAAATTGAGTCCAACCAGTGGTGGGATTCAAATTTTTTTACTACTGGTTCTGTGGGCGTAGCTTGGTGGGTGTGGAAGGGGAAGGATATTGTAAAATGTCCAGTCAGAGGTGGGATTTGCCGGTTCTCCGAACTACTCAAAATTTCCGCTACCGGTTCTCCAAACTGGTCAGAACCTGCTGAATACCACCTCTGAATCTTTTCTATTCAGTTCAATATGAAACTCCCAAATGGGCAGATGAGATCAGTTTGATGTAATTTAGAAAAGGCCCCTGTGAAGGAAGTTCGAAGATCTTTTGGTCAAAGCTTAACTTGCCCAATTCGATTTGGGGGCTTTGGAAAGCTGTTCAGTTTTGGAGACCTGATCAATCCCATTTTCAGTCATCTCGCTGAACCGACTGTACTTGCATAGACCTAAAACTTGGATTTGAGTTGTTTGAGGGCAGCAATGAAGGCTGTGAAGTGCTGGTTAGCATTGCTTACTATCAGGCCCAAGCCCAAGCCCAAGGTTGACACAACAAAATCCTATCAAGTCTATTCCTTTATTTGCTTACACATAATAGACAGAATCTTGCCAGACTAAAGTTATGCCATTCTAACCTACAAGATACATACTGAGAGATTCTAGGGTATGACTATCCTAAATCTCTTCCTCCCACCCCTATCCAGCTCAGGACTGGGCAGTCTCTTATTGTAGGCTTCTCTCTAGTATGTACTGCCTCCTCCCAAAAAATTGTGGTGCTCTTGCAGAATTTCCCCTCGCCCCATGGGATAAGGAGCGTTCCCTCCTTAGGGATCTATAAGAGAGAATATAGTCTACAGCTTCATAACAGGCAGAGAAAGAAACTCAGAAATCCTCAGGTTGTAAAGGACTTTGCAGGATTTGGTTATATGTAGCCTGACAATAAAGTAGAATTAGTTCATCTAGTTGAGTTTCCTATTTGATCTGAGAAGACTAACAATACATCACCTTTTCAAGGTATTTGAAGAGGGCTAATATACTCTCAGAGAGCCAGTTAGGTACAGTTGTTAAGGCATGAGGCTAGAAACCGTTTTTTCCAGTCAGTTTCAGTTTGACTAGTTAAGATTCACTAGAGAGAAATGTTCAGGGATGTTCAGGGCATACCGCTGTATTCCACTGCTTATTTGCTTTATATCACCCAGAGGTGGTATTCAGCAGGTTCTGACCAGTTCTGGAGAACTGGTAGCAGAAATTTTGAGTAGTTTGGAGAACCGGCAAATACCACCTCTGACTGGCCCCGCCAACCCCATCTATTCTCTGCCTCCCATTGAGTCCCAGCTGATCGGCTGGGTCTTCTTTGGTTGGCCTGCACAGGAGAACGGAGCTGGAAAGCAGGTTAGTGAGGTGGGGAAGGAATGGGGATTTTGCAGTAACCTTCCTCTGCCACGCCCACAGAACTGGTAGTAAAAAATTTTTTGAATCCCACCATTGATATCACCCTGATTGCCTTGAAAGAGAACAGTATGATGGATATGCAACCTTCTAAAATTAACTTGCAATTACTTTTGTGAAAGCAAAAACTGGAAAATACTTTGCTGTCTTGATCTACCTATGAATAGTTTGCTCTTGATCACTGTCAAAGCACCAGATTAATATTTTATTTATATTTAATAAATATTTATTTATTTATTATATTTATATTTATTTATTCATATTTCCAGAGAATATTATCTCTGACTGCTTCCTTAATGTTATGCAAGTCTGGATGATGTTCAGTCTTTCTCCTGGAATAATGGAGCTATTCTCCTTTGCAACTGATTCGATCTGACGAAGGAGTTCTACTACTGGCATCTGGATCCTTGTTCAGTGTGATCATCCTTAACTCAGAAATTAAACGCCAAATAAAAGATCTCTTTCCAAGTCAAAGTTTCAGATTTAACTCTTTGCCCCCATTCTGTAGGACCTGGGCTTTCTGAAAACTGGAGGCCTTCCAGAAAAGGGTGGGAATTGTGTCTGAGAGGTGAAAGTTTGCAACGCAAAGATGAGGAAACTGTCTGAGTGTTCCAGTCAGGCAGCTGGATTTTGGACCCAATCTGTGAAATATTAGAAACATGGGTGTAGTCGTATATGAAACCTCTAATTAAATCAACAAAAAATATATAGTTTGAGATGGATGCTGAAGTTATGGGCTTACGGTCTGAATATCAACCTTTCCACCCTGCTAAGCAACCCCTTTGATAAGGTTCAAGTGAAGACAGAAGACACTCCAAATCCTCTGGGACCATCACCAACCAAAGTCTTGAGGTCTGCAACGTCATATTTCCAGTTCACCAGCAGTTAAGTAGCATCCTGCTTTGGAACTGCTGCTGTTCCCCAGAAATCATCCAGCAAAACTAGAGAGCAAGTCTAGGAAACCTAACGTGCAAAGTTTCTCTTTCCTCAGCAACCCAAAGGAGCAGATTGCTTGCAGTCTGAACCATGTTGCTTCTTCCAAACATTTGCGTTCATTTCCAATATTAGAGCAGAGCTCTGTTTCACTCTGGCAAATGGTTTTTGCTCAGCGGATGTTTCTGCTTAACTGTAATACCATGATACGGATAACTGCAGAGTGAAGTCATCAGCTGGGTGGAGAAATTCAGAATCCTACCTTGTATAACTTTCTCTCAACCTAGCTGACTTTACAAGAAAGAAAGAAAGAAAGAAGGAAGGAAGGAAGGAAGGAAGGAAGGAAGGAAGGAAGGAAGGAAGGAAGGAAGGAAAGAAAGAGAAAGAAAGAAAGAAAGAAAGAAAGAAAGAAAGAAAGAAAGAAAGAAAGAAAGAAAGAAAGAAAGAACCCTTAGAGAAGGTGGGGAGATGGCAAACCTAAAGAGAATCCCCAAAGTCAATGCATTGTGTGGGAGCCCTGGTGATCCAGTGGTTAGAGTGCAGCACTGCTGGCTAACTCTGCCCACAGTCTGGAGTTCGATTCTGACAGGGGCTCAAGGTTGATTCAGCCTCCCATCCTTCCAAGGTCAGTAAAATGAGGACCTAGATTGTTGGGAAAAATATGCTGACATAGTAAACCACCCAGAGAGTGCACTAATGGGCAGTATATAAGTCTATTGCTATTGCTATCGTGGTAGAGGTGAGGGGTTTCATTGAGGGCCGCATTAGGGTCTGGTTGACCTTGGGGTGGGGGCGGGGCCAACTGGGTGGGTGTGGCCAATTGGGTGGGCATGGCCAGTTTGATGACACTTCCCAAATGGCTGGCATATTTCCTCTTCGAATTGGGTAGGCTGGTCTGAAGCCACTGTCAACTCATAAAACATTCTGTATACACGTTTTATAGTTGTCAACAGAAAGAAGGGGGGTGGATTTCAAAGAGCAGGCAGCAGTGTGGAATCGAAAGTACATTCCATTCATATTTTCTTCAGAGACTGATTAGATGGCTGAAGCTTCTGCTGTGCAAAAATCGAATTGGAGAACTTGATTGATGACTCTTGGCTATGGATGTGTTTCGTTGGATGATACACTCAGAGGGGTGGGGGTGGGGAAAAGCAGGATAAAGGGTGACAGTGAATTACGTATCTCAGAGTTGGCTATGCCTAGACTAATGCCGGAATGTTAACTTTTAATAAATCCTTTTTAGTTTTGGGAGTGTGGCTCGAGACTCATGATTTAATTTGAGTAACTGCAGGAATCCTGACAGCCACACTGGCCTGATCTTTTCTCTTCACATTGGGTAGACCAGGGCAGTGCCATGGGCCAGATCTGACCATATTGCAGGCCAGATCCAGCCCGTGGGCCTTGAGTTTGACACCCCCTGGTAGAGGTAGTGGATAAAGGGCTCTGGACTTTTCTTCTGAACATCTAGCCAAGTTGTGTGATGCAAACTCAGGACTGTTGCTTGGTCCCTAGAGATCTGCTATTGATTTGTGGCAATAAAAAGTCCCCCAGCATAAATGCAAACCAAGCAAAGTCCAATTGCTTCGTGAAAAAAAAGGCACCTTCGGGAAAACCAAGCAATTATATGTTGCTTTTTTTCATGACTCATCCATTCTTCACTAGCAAATTAATTACTATGGTCATTTCAATGACATACCTTTTAATTTTCACACCCTTTAACAAGCCCTGGTGACCCAGTGGTTAGAATGCAGTACTGCATGCTAACTCTGCCCACAGTCTGGAGTTCAATCCTGATGGGTGCTCAAGGTTGACTCAGCCTTCCATCCTTCCGAGGCCAGTAAAATGAGGACCCCAGATTGTCAGGGAGGGCAATATGCTGACAGTGTAAATCGCCCAGAGAGTGCTGTAAAGCACTATGGGGCAGCATATAAGTCTATTGTTATTGCTATTATGGTAGAGGTAAGAGTCTACCCAACAAATTAATTACTATGGTCATTTCAATGACGTACCTTTTAATTTTCACATCCTTTAACAAGACCTCCCATTCATCCGGTCCATCTTAGAACCATGATTCCAAATGATGGAAACAAATCTTCAAAGAACAAAACGCAGGGAAATTATCTTTCCATACAGAGCTGTCCATAGTATGTGGTCAAAAGCAGAGGTGGTATTCAGCAGGTTCTGACCAGTTCTGGAGAACTGGGAGAGGAAATTTTGAGTAGCTCAGAGAACTGGCAAATACCACCTCTGACTGGCTCTGCCCCCATCTATTCTCTGCCTCCCATTGAGTCCCAGCTGATTGGCTGGGTCTTCTTTGGTTGCCCTGCACAGGAGAATGGAGCTGGAAAGCAGGTTAGTGGGGTGGGGAGGGAATGATGGGGATACTGCCATGCCCACCAAACCATACCCACCAAGCCATGCTCACAGAACCGGTAGTAAAAATTTTTTGAATACCACCATTGGTCAAAAGGTTATAATCAGTGGTAGGTTTCCAAATTGTTTCCTACCAGTTCTATGTGCGGTTCTATGCATGTGTGCTTCTGCTACCGGTATGCAAACTCTGCTACTGGTATGCCAGAACCTATCCGAATCAACTGAATAACACCCCTGGTCATAATGATGCCATAATGATGCCACTCAAGCTCTGCCTGCTTTTTTGTTAATTTTAATTGTAAAATTAATAAAGTTTGTTTTTTAAAAAAGGACTACTTGTTGAGTATGGTTTGTCAACCATCTGATGGTAATGCTATCTATCCCACTTTTTTCTAGCTTACCAAGAAGTAGGTCCGTGATGGCGAACCTATGGCACGTGCCGGAAGTAGCACGCAGAGCCATATCCGCCAGCACGTGAGCCATCACCCTAGAGCAGGTCTACTGCGCAGTTGTGTGCGCCGCCCGCCCGCCCGCCAGCTGATCATCAGGTAGCTGCCACACATGTGCAGGGGGTCGGGCTTGTGCAGGAGATGTGCGTGCATGCGCAGAAACGCACAGTGCACATGGTGGGGGGGTTGCACACGCATGCACAGAGATGCACGGCATGCGTGCGGGGGGCTTGTGCATGCATGCGCAGGGGTGTGGGGGGCCCCATGTGCATTGCCTTATGGGTGATGGCACACGTGCGCGCAGTTTTGGCACGCAAGGACAGAAAGGTTCGCCATCACTGAAGTAGGTTGTGCTGTACTGGAGGGGGAGATGTCAATGTTGCTGGCAATTATAAATCATTTGCATTTTCCTGAGATGAGAAATGGGGATTCCTCTCCCCTCCCTCTCCTCCCCCACCCAGAGAACTGTTCTTTCATCTAGAAGATGGTTCAGTCTGGTGGAATCAGCCAATCTTGAGAATTCAACACATAGAAGACGAAGACGGACACACAATGGTTATAAACGGATAAGGCAAAATAATATTGCGTCCACACTTCCAGATTCTGCACGAACAAATGTTCAACACTCACGTTTTACATGGAGACATTGTCAAGGCCAAGAGGAAAAGCAAATGCATAAAATCAGAGCTTTTTTTTTTTAAAGGAAAATTATAGAGTGTTATTATTATTTCTTAGCTGGGGGCGGTGGGTGGGATTGTTGGAGATGTTCTGCATGAAGCCACAGATCCAAATTTACATTTCATTTCCACTTGTTGAAAGAGTCCAATTTCCAGGGCAAAATCATATTTTTGCCTGTTCAGAAGTACGTGCAGTGGTTTCCATGGGGCTTATTCATACAAAATTATAGGCTGAAAGTACGAAGTTATTTATTCATTTTCTTCATTTAAAATGTTTCACCCCTCACCTTCCGTTAGCCTCCTCAAAATGATTAACAAAATCAAAGCATGGAGGAATGCTGCTAAATCAATACAGAATAGCAAATCGATGGCTGGGAATTGATGGTGCGAATGGCAGGTATGGTGACGGAAAGGTCAGTCTCAGCCCCTCCATCTGCTATGGGGCGTTGGGTTTATAAAGGGCTAATATTGATCCCTAGTGTTCTTTTAGAAATTTGGGGGTGGGGGGGGGGGAGAGGCATCTGAGGGGAGAGGGGGGAGAAAGGAAGGACAGGAGAAGAGGGAAAGAGAGAAAAGGAGAAAGGGAGGGAGGGAGGACAGGAGAAGAGAGAAAGAGAGAGAAAGAGGGAGAGGAAGGAAGGACAGGAGAAGAGAGGAAGAGAGAAAGGGAGAAAAAGAGAAAGGCAGGGAGGCAGGGCAGGAGAAGACAGAAAATGAGAAATGGAGAAAGGGAGAAAGGGAAGGAGGAAGGGGAAAGGAAAGAGAAAGAAAGAAAGAAAGAAAGAAAGAAAGAAAGAAAGAAAGAAAGAAAGAAAGAGGGAGGGGAGGGAGGGAGAGAGAGAGAGAGAGAGAGAGAGAGAGAGAATCCAGACTATGTTTCACTGTGTCAGTAGTAGTATGTGGAATATTGCCACTAATCCCTGAAAAACAAACAAAAACGTGTTGTTGCAGAAAATCCCCCTGGGTAATAGGCCAGAGAAATTGCAGCAAACTCTCCTGCTAAGGGCTTCTGTTTGAACAGTAGTTAATATTACCAGGCCTGCAGAAAAGGCCTGGATCGATGGAGAGAGAAAGCAAATAACTGGTAGCGGTGGAGAAAAGCATGATTTTTTTTTTCCTGAATAAAAGTAGAAAGTAAAATAAAAAGACGTTAGAAGCAAGAATTCGCCATTCAAAGATCAGCAAGTGCAGCAGAAGAGGGAATTTACGGTACTATCCTTCTAGAGCAGGGGTCCCCAACCCCCAACCACCGGTCCACGAACCGCCACCGGTCCGCGCAAACAAGCAAAAGCCCCATCTGCAGGATCAGAGGTGGTCTTCGGCAGGCTCTGACCAGTTCTGGAGAACTGAGTAGTTCGGTGAACCGACAAATCCCACCTCTGACTAGCCCCGCCCCTATCTATTCTCCACCTCCTGAGTCCCAGCTGATTGGCTGGGCCTTCTTTTGTTGCCCTGCACAGGAGAAGGGAGCTGGAAAGCAGGTTAGTGGGGTGGGGAGGGAAGGGGGATTTTGCAGTAACCTTCCCCTGCCACACCCACCAAGCCACGCCTAGCCCACCAAGCCACACCCACAGAACAAGTAGTAACAAAATTTGAATCCTGCCACCACTGCACGGGATGCAGGCAACATGCAAAACCATGCCCCCTCCAGTCTGTGGAAAAACTTTTCTCCACAGAACTGGTCCTTAGTGCCAAAAATTTGGGGGGGGGGGTGCTGTTCTACAGAGCATCTTCAGGTGATCTCATGTACAAGGGCTGAAGGTGTTATCCTCTATCAAGCCTTCTGAGGGCCTTTCCTCTACTCTGCTCCCCAAACAACTAATTCCCACAACACTGTCAAACTATTTACTAAGACTGTATTACTATTATTCTTCTCATCCTTCCTATTCCCTACCTCTATTGACTGTAAGAGATATTACCTATCACTTATGACTATAACCTTGTTGCTTATATCTTTACGATTTATTTATGTGTTTCCTAGTATGATTCGATTGCTTATCCTATGACTATCACTAAATGTTGTATCTTATGATTCTTGATTATTATTTTTAATGTATACTAAGAGCCTATGCACCAAAGACAAATTCTTTGTGTGTCCAATCACACTTGTCCAATAAAGAATTCTATTCTATTCTGTTCTGTTCCGTTCCATTCCGTTCCATTCCATTCCATTCCATTCCATATTTTCTATTCTATTCTATTCCATTCCATATTTTCTATTCTATTCTATTCTATTCTATTCTATTCTATTCTATTCTATTCCATATTTTCTATTCTATTCTATTCGATTCCATTCCATTCCATATTTTCTATTCTATTCTATTCTATTCTATTCTATTCTAATTCTATTCTAATTCTATTCTATTCTATTCCATATTTTCTATTCTATTCTATTCTATTCTATTCTATTCCATTCCATATTTTCTTTTCTTTTCTATTCTATTCTATTCTATTCTATTCTATTCTATTCTATTCCATTCCATTCCATATTTTCTATTCTATTCTATTCTATTCTATTCTATTCTATTCTATTCCATTCCATTCCATTTTTTCTATTCTATTCTATTCTATTCTATTCTATTCTATTCTAAATGGGACCCTGTCTGGCCCTCTTGGGCTTGTTTCCCTTCTATGTCCACCTATGTCCACTTTGCAAATAGACAAACAGTTTGTCCAATGTCCAGTCCCCATCAATGTTATGTCCGGGCACATCACACCAGGTTGCCACCTTCTAATATTTTCATGGGTGGGCTGCTGGGGGTTCGCAGGGGTTCGGGGAGCCCCTAGCTAAGATTCTGTGCAGTTCGGAGAATCTCCCAAATCCCACTCCTGGCTGGCCCATCCCACCCCACCCCTCCCAGGAGTCCCCATGCGGCCTGTTTTGGATGCGGTAAGTGCAGGGCGTGCACGGAGACTTGGGGAGGGTGAAAAACAGGCCTCCCGGTAGTTCAGGAAGGCCAGAAATGGGCCTGTTTCCGGCTTCCAGAGAGCTTCAGGAGCTTGAAGGGGCTGTTTTCGACCTCCTGGAGGCTTGAGGAAAGCCTCCGGAGTCCGGGAAGGGCAAAAACACTCCCCCCCGCCATGATGCAGGAGGCCGACTAGGCCACACCCACCATGGCCACACCTACCCAGCAACCCGGCAAAGAACCCCTTGCTAAAATTTTTGAAGCCCATCCCTGAATATTTTGTCTGCTTCCCTGAGAAGTTTTCATATATTATTTTATGTCCACTGAATTTGTTCTCTGAGTTAGCTGAGGTCGGCTTTCCTATGCGTTGGGACGTTGGGGTGGGGGGGGACCCAGGCCCTAAGGTAAAGATTACCTCAAGTTGAGCTTTGCTCCTGATGAATCGATCCATACCTGCAGTGCTTCTAGACACAACTCCCAGGCTGTGTTTTTTTATTCCAACTGCCACCTCTTTTTACACATATCACGTGTGCCACTTCAACATTTGTTCACACCCTCATCCTCAGCGGTGTCCACATCACAGGCCAAACATCCGTCACACTGTTGGGGGTGCCATATATTGATTTTGTGACCATATACTGTGGGCATCCCTGCCCATGAAAATAAATAAGACTTTCTGCTGGTGACCTTTTACTGCAGCACCACAGAGAGTATTTTAACTTACTGCACCTCTGTATGGTTTGCCAATTGCACAGTGGCAGATAGGAAAGCACTCCAGAGGGTCAAAGTCATTGCTCAGAAGATCATGGGTTGCCCTCTCCCCACTTTGGAAGAGCTTTATAGCTCCTGCTGCCTTAAGAAAGTTCAAAACATTCTCAAAGATCCATCTCATCCTGGGCACCCTTTTTTTGAACTATTACCATCTGGCAGATGGTACAGGATAATAAAAACAAGGACAAATAGGCTGAAAAACAGCTTCTAGCCCAGGGCAGTAGCTCTTTTGAATTCTACTGTATAGTGCAGTGTTGGTACGGTGTCGGGGGTTTTCAATTCAATGTGTGGAGTGTGAAGGATGTGTGTTTGTGTTTCATGGTCATGATGTGCACTGAAGATGGTGTTTGATTTTGTTGTACGAGGTGCAATGACAATAAACTAAACTAAACTAAACTCTCCTTAACTTTTTTCCTATATCAGCCACAGTTGGCTATGTGTTACCACAAATTAACAATATGTTTCCTTTAAAAGAATTGAACAAAGTTTTATAAAGTATGAAGTTTTATGATAAATCAGAATTATCATTATAATATAGTGCCAGCTTTGGATAATATGTATCTGACTACGAAGTCATGTACTATAAGGACAAAAAAAAGCAATAAACTTTTTTTTACTTATACGATGCATTTGGGATCATGTCTACACTCAAAGCATAATATATTTATATATATTTCACCTTGAGTTTTAGAAGCCAAGTCTATGCAGCTCAGTCCTAATTCAATCTTAATGGGAGATATGAGATTTAAAAAGGAGAATATTCAAAGCTAAATCAATTCAGTTCAAGCCACTTTGGGATTCAAAGTTTACTGAAATATACCTTGGGGAAAGAGCCACATTCTTACAGGTGCCTCATAGCTTGGAACATGGAATAAAGATGGCAGTGGTGATGGATAGTTTTAGAGGATATTAGCCATCGAAAGAGTTAAGGCCAGGTTTCAGCCAAATACCTTAAACAGTTTCACTGCAATAAATTTTTGAAATAGCTCTTTTGCATCGCTTTGAAGGCAGAAGCAGCAGAGATGAAGAAAAGACACTCATAATTTAGTGAGAAATCTATGCTGAATTGAATGAACAATGTAGGAAGCAACTCCAACTTAAAAATAAACACTTTCAAAAACTATAAAAAGTACTTTTCTTAATTCCTTACTTGCTTTTCTGGAAATACTGAATAATGCTCCCCGATTTCTCCCCCCCCCAATTTGTGTGTGTGTGTGTGTGTGTATTTGTGTTTGTATTGTTGCTGTAATTGCTAGGGCATTAAGAGGTTGGGCAAAGCAGTTGGCAAGCAGTCCCATACTCATCATCTGCAGAACCTATCGCGGGCACAAAATACACCAAAGCTGCTCCATTTTGTTATGTCCAACTGTAATGTCGCGATTGGGTGATGTCCAATGAATCAACATATGTCAGAGCTGTGGTTTGCTGACAATGTTTGTTTGTAAAGGTAACAGTATTATTTTTTTTAGCTTTTGTATAGGTTTTATCTTTCTAAGATTGTCAGCTACCCAGAGTTACTCTATGGTCAAATTGGCGGCCAATAAATTTTACAAAGGAAGGAAGGAAGGAAGGAAGGAAGGAAGGAAGGAAGGAAGGAAGGAAGGAAGGAAGGAAGGAAGGAAGGAAGGAAGGCAACAGGCCAATATAATGAAATGAAATGCAAAGTCAAGGAGATACTGGAAATAAATTACATGGACAGTGTTATTCCCTCCTCTATTCCTAAAAACCATTAAAATATTCCAAAAGTATGTTCCAATATGGTCATCTGGGGGCTACACTCTGAGTTTGCTCAGAGCAGGATTCAAGAGAAGCACTAGAGAGAACAAAGTTAAAGGCTGTGGCTATTAGGCTGAAAAGATGAAAGATGAAAGATGAAAAATGAATGAAGTTCGGAATTAAGTTAAACTTCACACCTCCAAAGAGCTTTGACTGGCAGAGGCTTAATTAACTTGCTATCTGTCATCGGCTGGTTGTTTCAGTTCAGAGAGCACATCAACGTCTCACCTCCATCTCCCGGTGTTTTCCAGAGGTGGAAAATAAGTGGCAATGTTGGGCATTGTTTGCAACAATCCCAGAAGCAAAACCAGCAACAGCCACCAGCTCTACTAAGTATTTCGTAGGCCTACCAAGCCCTTTTCAGCCACCTGAGGCAATTTGCTGCCTTAAGAAAGCCTTTATTTTTATTTGTGAAACTGCTTTGATGGTCAATGTTTGACTAACATTTCATGACAGGGAATCAGCCTTTCCAAACTTTGCTTAGATATATTCCAGACCCATCTCAGAACATGGAAGCTTGGAAATCCATGTTGTATTGCTTCACCCTACCCCCGTGATGACGAACCTATGGCACGCGTGCCACAGGTGGCACGCAGAGCCATTTCTGCTGGGATGCGAGCCACAGGCAAACTTACCTCACTGTGGATGCACGTGCTTCACAGCTGATTTTCGGCCCGCTTAAGGCCTTTTTCGGCCTCCCGGAGGCTTGAGGTCTTTGCAGGCCGAAAAATAGGCTCATTTTGTCACTTCCTGTATTTCCGGAAATACTGGAAGTGACGAAATGGGCCTATTTTTCAGCCTGCAAAGGCTTTCCTCAAGCCTCTGGGAGGCCGAAAAAGGCCTCAAACAGGCTGAAATTCAGCTGGGAGGCGCAGTGCAGGTAAGGGGGTGGAGGCAGGGGGGATTGTGCGTGCATGCACAGCGGGTGTGGGGGGACGCACACATTGTCTTCTGGGTGCTGGCATGTAAGTGTGTGCATAATTTTTGGCACAGGAGCCCAAAAAGGTTAGCCACAACTGCCCTACTCCATTTCTCAGGCTTTCCACTTGAGTTAAATTAAATTTCAAGGGGCGACATCAGATGCAAATTTAGCCTTACAACTTTACAACTCTACATATGGTGTGCCAGAGGCACTAATATATGCTAATGTATTCTAGTTAGAAAACCAGAAGCTGCTTTGGCAAGGAAAGAAACCTTGGAGAACACAATTTAATATTAGTAATAATCAGTTTCCTGGATGCCCTGCTAACGATTATACTATATTCTAAAAAGTTAGCTAATTACTGTCTGAGTGTATAACATTCTTGAAATCTTTTCAGGAAATACAGAAATAGAGTATTGATTACCAAAGATAGTTCCAAAGTGATTGCCGTGTGTGTGTGTGTGTAAATGTTGTGTGCATCAGCTTTTGTGTTCTCTCTGTATGTGTGTTTATATGAAAACATCAAGATGAGGTTCCAAAGGTGCTTTTTCAAGAGGCAACTGGACTTTCTGGTTTTTCTTTGAAGACATTTCTTTTCTCATTCCAAAAGCTTCTTCAGTTCTGTCTGGATGGTGGGGAACTATCTTCATCTTGGATGAGAAGCTAAACATCTTCAAAGAAAAACCAGAAAGTCCAGTTGCCTCTTGAAAAAGCACCTTGGGACAACCTGGATGACTGAAAATCTCCATAGATAGTCAAGTTGAGGGCTATGGCTATGCAATTGTGATCTGCTCCTTTTCCTAAACAGGCAGGCCTCCAATTGCATGGTTAAGGCCACCATCTTGATGTCCTTGCCAGATGTTCTTCTTTCTATTTAAAACCTGCCCAATCTGGGACACCACTCATCCCATTTTATTAGCAACAACAGGCCTTTATATCTGAGGACTGAATCAGATTTGGCGTTCAGATGCTTCTGGTATGGTGGACCAGTCTTGTACTACAACAGTAATGGCACCTGTATGGAAAAAGCAAGTAATTCCTGACAAACTCTTGACATACAGGAATTGCTTGGCTGCACTTAAGTAGACACTCAGGTATTCTTTGACCTTGCCTAATTTTTATACCTAATTACCAGTTGCACTTGAAGTCCATCTGATTGTGTCAGAGACCTCAGAAATCATTTACAGTGGTGACACAGCCAGGCCGAAAGCTTTCCAACTCCTTTCCTAAAGAACTAGGCCTACCCATAATAAAAATGCATTTAGGGTGGGAATTAATTTGTCAGCTATGCTGCTGGAGTAAAGCTATTTTTCAGCTACTGATTTCCTTATTTGACTAGACATAATAAATGGATCACAGAATAGTTTATTTTCTTGAAAGTAATGTTAATCTGCAGCCCTTTGTGTATTTTGAGATAATAAATCTTTTTTATAAAATACAGCTCGGTGCTTGAACGTTGCATAAACGTCTCCTAGACAGCTTCCAGATTTGGGGCACAGTTGCCTGGTACAGGGTGAGGGCAAAGTGACTGTTGTGTTGTGTGGTGGCTTTGCAAATCATACCCACCTGTGCTTTGGTTAAGGAACATATGATTTACTAAATAGGACAGATGTTGAGGTAAAGACAAGCAGAGGAAAGATGCTACCCTTGTCACTTTGAATTGTAATTCTATTATTTAGCATTTCCTACTTGGTATCAAGAGCTGGACCAGGTGATCAGCCCATCACCTACAATTGCAGGACATGGATTTGAGCAGCAATTGTGCAGGACAAGAAGCAATGGATGGAAACTAATTAAGGAGAGAAGCAACTTGGAATTGAGGAGAAACTTCCTAACAGTGAGGACAATTAACCAGTGGAACAGAAGTTGCCTTCAGAAGTTGGGGCTGTTTCATCACTGGAAAAAGAAACTGGACAGTCACTTATCTGAAATGGTATTGATTCTCCTGCTTGAACAAGGGGCTGGACTACAAGACCTTCAAGGTTCCTTCAGCTCTATTCTGATTGTTTTTGATTGAACTACAAACAAATGCCAGGTCATTTTGAGAAACAAACCAACTTAAATGGATGGGTTTATATTGTAGAAAATTAGCCAATGAGATCTTTGCGTTTCTGTTTATATTTCTTTGGGAAGTATGCTTTACCCCAATTGCAGTTCTCTTTGATTTCCATGTACAGGTAGTCCTCATCTTACGATCACAATTGAACCCACATTACTGTTACTAAGCAAGACAGTTGTTAGGTGAGGTTTGTTCCATTTTACAAGCTTGCTTGCCACAAGCTGTTAACTGAATCACTGCAATTGTTAAATCACCAACATGGTGGTTAAGTGAATCTGATTTCCCCTAATTTTTCTCTTTTTTCTTTTGCATGTCAGAAGGTCGCAAAAGATGATCAATGACCCCTGTGTTATGTATGCAGAGTTTGAATTGATTGGTTGTTCTTGTAAAGTGTTTGAAATCATTGGTTTAAAAAGTGCAGGAAAACCCTGCACTCTGATTGGCTGTCAGCCGAGGCAGCTGGCTATATATAGCTGCCTCGGCTAAGCCAAATCGGGTCCGTTCTGAGCTGAAGTCACAATAAAACTTAAGAGCTGAAGCACTCCGTGTCTGCCTCTTCATGCAAACTTAACACTCTGGATACTACAACTGTCATAAACACATGCCAGTTGCCAAGCAACTGTATTTTGATCATGTGAATACAGGGAAGTTACAATGGTCTTAGGTGTGAAAAGCGATCATAAGCAGGGGTGGGATGCTACCGGTTCTGCCCGGTTCTATAGAGCCGGTAGCTCTGAAGACCAGCAGACACTGAACTGGTTCTGTGTTTGCTGCTGTTTGGACCATCCGTCCGCCCGGGCTCTTACCTGTCCTTTATTTCCTGCTTTTTCTACCTCAGCTGCTTTGCGCGGCACAGCTGAGGTTGAAAAAGCAGGAAAAAAGTGGCTTTTCAAATGCTACGCACCTGCGCGCAGCGCTTATCAACTGTCCGGGCGGCATAGCTTAAGGTTGTTTACACTCGTGTGCAGCAAAACGTAGTCACTGAACTGGTAGTAACACCGGCTGAATCCCACCCCTGGTCATAAATTATTTTAAAATCATTTTAATTGGGTTTTAAGATTGGGCTTGTTGATTTAATTCTTTTTAAATATTTATTGTTTGTATTATTGTGTTTTAATTGTGAGCCGCCCCGAGTCCTCGCGGAGAGGGGGCGGCATACAAGTCCAATAAATAAATAAATAAATAAATAAATAAATAAATAAATAAGTCACTTTTTTCAGTGCTGTTGTAATTTTGAACAATCACTAAACATATGGTTGTAAGTAGAGGACTATCTTTACCCCCAAATAACAACATTCACACACTTTTTACAAAAGACCAAAGATATTGCAAGGTCACCCTTCAAATAACCAGCCTAGAGAGAAACCTGAGGATGGCCAGAAAGATAAAAATGTCCATGGGATTCAGGTTATGGCAGGCTCCACCCTCAACAATGTCACTGCAAAATCCTGTAAGTCTTTGCATCATGACACATGATTGCACATCTTCAGATCAGAGGTGATATTCAGCAGGTTCTGACCAGTTCTGGAGAACCGGTAGCGGAAATTTTGAGTAGTTCAGAGAACCAGCAAATCCCACCTCTGACTGGAGATTTTACAGTATCCTTCCCCTGCCATGCCCACCAAGCCATGCCCACAGAACTGGTAGTAAAAAAATTTGAATCCCACCACTGCTTCAGATGCTGCAAAAACATATCCTGTTCCTTACTTGCTGGCAAAAACAACAGGCCAGTCACCCTAGTTGGCTTGTTTTCAGACTGTAAATGCCGATGCCCAGCCAAGAATAGCCTTTTGCTGCAAGTGTGGGTTTTTTTGCCCACAAGATAATGATGTTCGTCCATTGTGTTCAAAGAGAACCTTGACATCTAACGGGTTGTGGGCTGTCCACAGTGTGTCCTCAGGTGGCTGGTAAGGCCTATATGGGCATGGAATGTTCTGCCACATGTCAGGCAGACATGTGCGGGCACCACTGTTCAGCATTTGCAGCTCTGGCTTTGTGGAGTGCTCGCTTCTTTTGAGCTGTGGTAGTTCTTTTGTCTTCAAATGTCTGACAGCCTTGGTGGATCAACATGCACCATGTCAATCAATCTTGTGCCAGGGTTTCCCAGGTGGTGATGTCGATGTCCAGGGACTTGAAAGAGGCTTTCAACGTATCTTTGTATCGCTTCCTTTGTTCTCCTTGTGATCGCTTTCCTTGAGACAGCTCACCATGGAGGAGCTGTTTAGGGATGCGGTGGTCTGGCATCCTTGCAACATGGCCTGCCCAGCATGTCTGGGCTTTCATCAGCAGGCCTGCTCTGGAGAGGACTTCTGTGTCTGGCACCTTGTCCTGCCACCGGATCCTCAGAAGTCTGTGGAGGCAGGTCGTGTGGAAGTGGTTCAGTTGCCTAGCGTGCCTCCTGTATACAGTCCAAGTCTCACTGACATACATCCAAGTGGGATGACCTGGGACATGGCACGAAGGCAACACAGCCAGAGAATAAGTAGAGATCCCTTTTGTTATGCATGCAGTGTTTGAAATCATTGGTTTAGTTTGAATTGTTCTTGTAAAGTGTTGGAGATGATTGGTTTACAAAGTGCGGGAAAACCCTGCACTCTGATTGGCTGTCAGCTGCGGCTGCCGGCTATAAGTAGCAGCCGCAGCAAAGCCAGTCGGGCCCGTTTTGAGCTGAAGTCACTAATAAACTTAAGAGCTGAAGCACTCCGCGTCTGCCTCTCTATGCAAACCTAACACCTTTATTAGCTCCAACTTTGCCCCCAATGACCCGGTTACCTTCCGGTCTGGAGAAAAACTCTCCCATGAACCTGCACCAGCCTTTGGCTGCAGATATTCCAATCCAAACATTGTAAACTGAAAACTTTAAATTATAAATCCAACAAAGCAAAATAAAGTAATAAATCCAGCAGAGCAAGATACGGAGTTCCATTAATGAAGTAACAAGGCAGTAACTCAAACCAGTTGGGAGGATGCCAGGAACTCAGATAACAGCAGCCAACACAAGATAAACTCAACGTTTGTTCCTGACAAACGTCCCTCCCAACTGGTTCTCCTTTAAACTCCCTTCCCAGGTGTGCCTTGTGAAGGGAATCAGGGCCCTTTCTTCCCTCATAAGCCACGCAACCCATGTTGCTCTCTTCTCCGTTCTTCCCTGCGTGCCCTAGGATGAACAGGGATTGTGCCTTGTTCTTCCTCTGAACCCCCTCTCCCTTGTTTTATATCTTCCCTGCTCTGCCCAGCTTGACTTTGCCCTTCTCCAGTTTCCTCCACAGCCAATGTAAACACACTCCAACTCCCTGATGGCTGTTCGGCTTCCTCCTCGGATTCAGACTCCAGGGGAGAGGCATGATACCAAGTCTCACTTGCCCACAAGATAAAAAAACAAACAAATAACCCTCCAACCCAAAGTCAATGCTTTAATTTTCTGCTACCCTCTACTTGGATATTTTAATATTTTCTAGACATATAGTTATGTATGTTGACTTGATTGGCTATACTGGAATGCCCATGGCAATAGTCCTCATGTAATTTGGGACAACTGCAAAGGAAAAAATTAAACTGAATGATGATAGATGTCCTAAAATGAAGGACAATGTGCTGCAGGTCACACCTGTATTGTGTAGGCTCCTTGCTGGCTGCTGTTGCTTTAATATTAGAGTATATTAACTACATCATAACCCATCATTCCCTTGGGGTTATTGCATAGGGCACTACTAACAATTACAGAGGTATAAATAATCAGGAAGGAGAAGACATCCAGTCTTGAATATTAATAGTGAGGAGGGGCAGGTCTTGACATATCTTGCTTATTTTGCTTAAGAAGACTTTTGCAGCTCCGGTTCAAGTCACGACACAGCAAAGTGCTGGAGGCAAAAATTCTGCACCCAGCAGAGTTCAGACAGCATGGCCTAATTAACTCCTGAAGGGCTGAACAGAGCAGTTAAGGAAATCTGACAACTGTTTGACATGAGCTTGAGTGGAAAGGGAAGACTCTTCTACTGTAACTCTTGGATCCACAAATGTGATGATCATTTTTTTTCAAGAAGGATTTCCCAACCTTGGCTATTATAAGACAGGAGAACCTCAACTCCCAGAATTCCTTGGCTATAGAATTCTAGGGCAGGGGTCTTCAAACTTGACAGCTTTAAGACTTGTGGACTTCAACTCCCAGAATTCCTCCTCCAGTCATGTTAGCTCAGGAATTCTGGGAGTTGAAGTCCACAGGTTTTCAACTTGCCAAGTTTGAAGAGCCTTGTGCTAGGGGTTGAAGTCCATGGGTCTTAAAGTTGCCAAGGTTGGGAAATCTGCATTAAGGAAAAGCAAACCCTGCTGCAGGAGTCTTGAAACAGCTAAGATGGCAGCTGCAAAGCATGGCCAAAGCCCCTCCCACTTTTTAAACACGTCTCACATGTATCAAACACATAACGAAGGAGCAAGCTTTGACTGCATGGTTGGATATGCAGTCTTCCCTTTTGGGATCTTGTCTTTGATACCCCTGGGTGATTGGACAATCTTTCCAACGATTTACACAAGGAAGTATCGGAAGGAAAAGATAGGTCATTTTAAAGAAAAATAAATAAATTCAATTGTCCTTAATATGGCAGAATTTATATGATTAATATTTCTTACCTGTCAGGTATTAAACATAAAACCTTACATAAATTATCAACCATCAAATACTCTAAGTTATGTGTTATATTATTATGTGATGCTGTATAATAACAAATGTAGATGACTGTATATCCCATATACATGGGCATATATAATATGTACTATGCATATTACATATGTACTAAAGTCCTCAACTTGTGACTGGTCATTTAAGGACCATTCAGACTTTAAAAAGCTATTTACAACCTATCCTTCAAGTTGCAATTTCCTCTTCACAGACATGTGATAACATGACTACAATTCCAGGATGCATTGTGCTCATAAATCAAGGATTACCTATATAAATTAATAATAATTTATTAAAGTTCTATGCCAGCTCTCAATGTCTCCTGGCAGCACATAACAATCAGAGAAATTTACAATACAATCAATAAAATAGAAAGAGATAAATTATTGTTCTTAGTTGCAAGTTCATCAGTTAGATCTAACACATCACACCATATATCAAATGGCCTCAAGAATGAAAAAGAGTGTCCAAAGTGGACCACAATTGAGCTCAACATTTCCATTGCTAAGCAAGGAAGTTGTTAAATGAGTTTTTTGCCCCCATTTTACAGCCACAGTTGTTAAGCAGTTGTTAAGTGAATCACGCAGTCATTAAGTGAATCTGGCTTTCTCAGTTGACTTTGCTTGTAGGAAGGCCAGCTGGGAAGGTTATAAATCAAGGGTCTTCAAACTTGGCAAGTTGAAGACTTGTGGACTTCAACCCCCAGAATTCCTGAGCTAACATGACTGGAGGAGGAATTCTGAGAGATGAAGTCCACAAGTCTTAAAGCTGTCAAGTTTGAAGACCCCTGTAATAAATGGTGATCATGTGACCATGGGACATTGCAACTGTTATAAATACAGGCCAGTTGGCAAGTACCCCAATTTTGATGATATGACCAGAGGGAGACAGCAACTGTCATAAGTGTCAAAAATGGTCATGTTACTTTCTTTGGTGTCGAAACTTTGAACTTAACAGTTGTAAGTTGAGAACTTTCTGTATTTAGTAATAAGGAAGAAGTATTGGATTTTCACCTGGAGTCCTTTGGCCCACTAGTCACAATTTTCACTAAGTCCCCAATGTTTAATCTAATATGGAATTCAACTGAGGATTAAAACAGGGGGGGGGGGACAAAGGCCATATAGAAAGATAGAAATGTACCCAGTAATATATTAGCTTACTCCAGATAAATTTCATTAATGAACTGCAAAATTGATCTTGTTGGGACTAATTAAACTCAACGCTTGTTTCAGAGGAGCAAACACTCTACTGCATTTTAAAGGAATCTTTAGTTCTAACTCAAGACTCTCAGGGAATAGTAATAAAATAGTCAGAATCTTAAAATCATGTACTCAACAACATTGTAAACCACCAGAGATAAGTATCGTAAAACACATCTTACAAAGATAGGAATATCGCCCTGTCCAATTTACAGCAGCTTGCAACCCCAGAAAATGAACAGGAGAACAAACAGGAACAGAGTTTCACAAGGAAAGAGCATGCCAGCTCAAAACTCTAAAAATATAAACCAGGGATTATATGTATGTTACGTAATTCCTAAAAGTTATGTTTAAAAAAAACCTGCCTGTTGCCAACAATAACTGGTGTAAAGATAGTAAGATAGGTGCTTTGAGTAATTGCATAGTATCAACAGACTATTTTGAGTTTATGCTCAGCGAAACGAACAGAAAAATTTTGGATACAGTATACAATTAGAAGATTGGGAAAATTATGGATGAAAAATTACAAATTAACAATGGCAGCCTCATACAAAGAACATTTGTATAAAATGTTTTATCACTGGCAGGTACCTTCTTTCACATGTGGTGGACCTGCCCAAAAGTGAAGAAATTTTGGAATAAGGTAAAGATCTGGTGACAGGAAATAACAGGCTTAAAGATAGTACCCAAACCCAAAACATTCCTACCAGTGATAACTAGAGGTGAATATTCTAAAGATATCGAATACTTAATAACACATATATTAACAATGGCTAGGATAATATATGCTCAAAACTGGAAATTAGATGGTAGCCCCACAGATGATATGATCATAAAGAAAGTAATGGATTGCGCAGAAATGAACAGGCTTACAATGGAAGTGCAGGAGAGAGAAGAAAAAGAATACTATACGATCTGGGAAAAACTGTATGTCTGGTTAGACAATGGAAAGAAAAGATAACATAAAAATGTAATAGTGTAATTGTAAATTTTATATGTGTGTGTGTAAAGATAACATAAAAATGTAATAGTGTAATTGTAAATTTTATGTGTGTGTGTGTACAGAAAAATGGAATAACCGATGCCACAAACAACTGCAAAAAATGTATGTAGAATTTGTTTTATATAGAATGCGATCAAAATGGAACCTCCATCTGCGTGTCAGGGCAGTGCAAGGTAAGAAGAGCATCAACCTTGACGTTGGAACTTTCCTCTTCTCTGTGATTCCTGTGGCTTCATATAACCCCAAAAGGTAAAAAACTCAGTAAACTTTATTTTAAAAAAAGGAAGAAAGAAAAGGTGGCTTGCAAGAAGTGGCCATAAGGTTAGTGTGGCCCTTGAGTTGCAAACACCAGGCAGTCAAAAATGAGGAGACCCTCTCGGCTTCCCCATAGCTGCAGATGCATGCAACCTTTTTTAATTTTTTTCAGAGCGGGCCTAGAGAAGGAGAGAGAGATTTGAATGGAATGTGGAGAGGTAGCTTCCTGGCTGACCTTGCAGCTCAATAAATGTGCCATCGGAGTTCAGAGGGATGTGTTACTTGAAACTCTGGCAGCCTGGAGGAAGGAAAATCCTTCTTGATGTGGCTTTAGCAATGCACCTAGACGCAAGCTAGTATCTTGAGCTTTTTATTACGATTATCCAGCCAGTGCCTTCTGAGTTTCTCCTCCCGTTTCGCGGTAGCAAGTCACCTCTTTATCTTATCTCATCACCAAAAACATCATCTTCAGCTTGCCTTCTGTCTGCGAGCTATGCAAGTCAGCCTTTAACCCGCCCACCCCTGCTTCTAAGCCGTTTGACAATAATTCCACAGCTTATATTGCTTTCTGCTGATTTACAGCTTCAAAGCAATGACAGAGTAGGACTTGGGAGTGCTTTCGCATGATGGATCGTATCATTGCCCCAACTTGCTGGCAGTTGGGGTGCCGGATGGCATGTGGCAGGAACCTAAACGCTGCTGTGCATTCTGAGGCACCTCTGTGGAATTTGGGGATTGCAATCATCTGGCACTGGCACAGGTTGGCAAACTGGAAAAAACAAGGCCTGCTGTCTTTTGGCTTGCAATATAATTTGCCTTTGGTTTTATCTAAAAAGACCTTTTATCACGTCTCATCCCACAATTGATATTATTTCCATGCAGCCCCTGCTCACTTCTGCTGGGATTTTCCCCTCAGTGCAATTTCCCAGCAATTTTGGGTATTATTTCTAGATGGGGTGGGGATTACATGGTTAGGTTCAGAGCAATGCCAAGACCTAAAATTGTTGCTCTGATTCACATATTAGGGCAGGGGTCTTCAAACTTGAGAGCACCAAGGACCCAACACCAGGAGAAATTTAGAGTTGTTTTGACCAAAGCTTCCTGAGGCCGTAATTAAGAACATGCTTAGTCCAAACAACTCTTGTTTTATTTCAGTGCTGGGAATTATGTTCATTCCCAGCCCGTAATGAGTCCCAAACAGTCTCTCGAGATAAGCACCCACCTTTATCTCCTTTGAGTTGCTGCCAACAACTAAAGTGCGATTAACATTCTGGCGTTAACATTCAAAGTCCTTCATGGCATGGGTCTGGGTACTTGCGGGAGCGTCTCCTGCCGATATCAAATACCGATCGCCCTGTGCATGCACACAGGCTGGGACTCCTCGGGATGCCGTCCACACGACAATGTCGGCTGGCGGTGCCCCAGGGAAGGGCCTATTCTGTAGCGGCTCCTGCCTTATGGAACCAACTACCTGTTGAGCTCTGGTTGGCTCCCGATCTCTCCTCTTTCCGGCGTGATCTAAAAACCTGGTTATTTTTACAGGCTGGGCTGGACTGACCTCCTGGGGGGGAGGGGGGGATTTTAATTGGGTTTTTATTATTATTTGGCTTGTTAGGTTTAATCTCTTTTTAAATTATTTATTGTGCTATGTTTTATCTGTGAGCCGCCCCGAGTCCTTTCGGAGTGGCGGCATACAAGTCAAATAAAATAAAATAAAATAAAATAAAATAAAATAAAATAAAATAAATAAATAAAGTGTCAAATTAACTGTAAAAAACCAACCGAAGTACGAAGTCCACACAGAGCTTCAATGTTTAATCTGAACAGAGTGAACAACTTTGCTTCCTGCAAAGGTTTTACTATCTTTGCACTTCCTTTATACATTATGGGAGGGGCAATCACCTCCAAGCCTTACTCCCAAGTTGCCCCTTTTGTCTTAGCTGCTGTTGCCTTCTGGCAGCTCTGTGCACACGCGCACTGGGAACAGGGTCCCCTTGTTCCTCTGCCTTCCTGCTGCCAGATTCTGGAAGCTCCGGAGGCAGCACATAACTCCCAGATGGTCCTGGCCCCAGCTCTGTATCGGACACAGGACCCTCATCCAAGTCCTCCCCAGACTCCTGGACTGGTCCCTGTTCTTCTCCACTATCCGATGTCTGCACAGGCTGCCGGGGAACCAGAACAAGAGTCTTGACGCATCTTATGTGCACACAAGATTATCTGAAAGACCTACAGGGGTGAACATGGCCCACATATCACTCAATTGAATCCTTTGGTTCAGTTGTGTGCTACAAGAGCTATATCATGGGTTTGCTGAAACTGATTCCAACCAGGCTGGCCCTTGGAAGCAAATCTTCTGAAGTTCAAACACATTAAAAGCAAACTTGCTTTTTATTGGTCCTTGTGATGTTGCTTTGAAATAAATATATAATATTCCAAATGTTTATGTTTAACACATAGCATTATGAGGGGTATCTGCCACAAAGCTTAAAAAAAGTAGAGCTGGCAGCTGTGATCATGTGGTTGTAGCCTCCATTTTGAATTATTGGACATTTTTTTCCCTCCCTGTGCCCCTGGAATTAATACTATTCTATGTTTTATTTTAGAGCCGTGTTTTTTTTTCAAACGTAACAATTTCAAAATGTGTGGACTTCAGTTCCCAGAATTCTCCAGCCAGCACATTGAAAGCCATGTATCATCTAGTTGTCAAATTTGAGAAATGCCGATTTAGACTTTGATTTTACACTGCAACATTATACTTGGTTGGAATACAGTACTATATCAGCTGCTGTTTTGTATCAACATTATAACATAATTGCTCATTTAATTATCAGTAAACTAGATCGATACCCGTGCTTCACTACGAAACTATGTGGTCGGGCTTAGTTTTTGGGGAGGAAAAGAAGAGTCAAAAATTCTGCCTCTGCCTACCAGCATCCATCAGTATTCATCTGGCTAGCGTCCTGTCAGTGTGTAAGAGAGTTGAGGGCTATTTGGAAACTGAAAGAGTATTTGCTGTGTGAGCAAGAAGGAGACAGCAAGGAGCCTGGGCGTGGCTTAGCTCAACTGTTCTATACTAAAGCTGCTTGGTGCTGTGAAACTGAAACTGAAACTCCTCTCCTCTGCTTGTGTTTTGCATTTGGAACAGATTTCTTTTCAGGTGGGAAGGGGGAGTAGAACTCCTTAGCATCAGAGCATGTTAATAATAATAATATATGAAATACTAATGCTCTGATGATCACTTTGAAAAAATCCTTTCTTAGTGAGCACCTAGAATCCAAGAGAAACATACGTGCCAAATTTCAAGTTTGTAGGCTTTACGGTTCTGGAGATTTTGTGATGATGCGTGAATGGTATTTCGCTTTTATATATATAGATTAATAAAAATATCTTGTTGAAAACTGCTTTCTTGCTCAAAGTTTTCCTGCAGAAAAACATGTTATTACTCATCAACAATAAAATACTTATAGGGACCAATATTTACAGCCTGGCCTTAATGTGATTCAGCTTCAGTACAATTCAAAATATGCTTTCTTAGTACTCAGAAGATAATACAGCGTGCTTCTGCCTTACATTATAAAATTATCCAGATTGTCCTCTTTTCTGTCTCTCTCTCAAATTATTTCCAGCTTCCTTAACTTTCTCGATGTTTTTATTGGATTGAAAAGATATCCACAAGGTAGCTTTCCCATAATAGAAACAAATATATTTTGCAATAAATAAGCATAACATTAACTTGACATTAATAGTATTTATCCAGTTAAATACCAGTGCCAATACTATGTAATGTGAGACAAAGGAACGGACAAATCCCAGCATGAATAATAATTTTAAAGGTAAAATCATTTCTCATTTATCAAACTGTCAAACTTGATTTAAGATCTCTCTCTCTCTTCCTCCTTCTCTTCAATAAATGGAGCCATAGAGTAAGGATATTAAAACTACTGCAGAGATAGTTCTCAACTTATGATGAGTCACTTAGCAACAGTTCAAAGTTACGGCCTACCTGAAAAAGGTCGTACCAGATCCAAAATTCTGATGCCTGCATTTCATGTGACTGGCAACAAGCAGATTTGAGGGGCTCCCACAAAGATGAGGAAGGGAAACTATTGTCCAAAGGACCAGAAGGCAAGGCAAGAAATGATGGATGGAAACTAATCAAGGAGAGGAGACACCTAGAACTAAGGAGAAATTTCCTAACGTTGGGAACAATCAACCAGTGGAAGGGCTTGCCTTCAGGAGTTGTAGGTGCCCCATCACTGGAGGCTTTCAGGAAGAGACTGGACAGCTATTTGTTTGAAATGGTAAAAACTCTCCTGCTTTCAGGCGTCGCCAACCGGTGGGCTGCAGCCCACTGGTGGGCCATGAGAAAATTTTGGTGGGCCGCAGAGAAATCTCACCCCCAGAGCACTCACCCAAAACAATCCAGGCTGTGCAGAAACACAAGGCTGCGCCGCCCACAATAATTAGGGAAACAATACCCTAATTAAGGAACTATCAAAAAAAAGTAACCCATCCCAATCAAGATTGGACCCCACTCTCCCCTGCACTGATGAAGTTCTCTAGTCTGATAACCAGATGTTTGGCAGAAGCCAACCAAGCTCAGAGAACATCAAGAACGCAACACTTCAACCTGCATCAATTCCCACAGAGGTGTGGGAGAGGGTCAAGATACAATTAGCAAATGCACTTAGATTTATATACCGCTTCATAGTGCTTTACAGACCTCTCTAAGCGGTTTACACAGGCAGCCTATTGTCCCCAACAATCTGGGTCCTCATTTTACCAACCTCAGAAGGCTAGAAGGCTGAGTCTACCTTGAGCTGGTGAGATTCAAACTGCTGGCAGTTGGCAGTCAGCAGAATTAAGTCTGCAATAGTGCATTCTAACCACTGCTCCACCAAGGCTCTTCAATGCAGCTACAACCATGTAATCAAGCCCTCCCCCTTTTTCTGCATGTATCATACATGCATTGCACATAAGAAGAGGGAGGGGTGGGATTGTTCAGTTGTGGTCAACATTTCAACTCTCTTGATGCTTTCCCACAAAGGTCCCTGAACATAGGCAGAAGAAATTTTGCAGATATGTTAAAGAGCAGTTTCAAGAGCAGATTGTGTGTGTGTGTGTGTGTGTGTGTATCCCCTTGTCTTATATATACACACATTTATAACATATACTATTATAGTCTTCAACTAGCTAAAATAGTGCATCATAGGGCACAAATTTTTGAATCAAGTTGTCTCAAATGGGTTAACTTATGTGTCTAAAATCTGGGACCCATTATACCCCTTACTGAAATTTCAAGGATTTTCAGACCAGTTGTATTAGCTGGCTGGGCAGCCGCAGTTAAGCAACCATGATCTCTAATGCTTCCTGCCAGCTTCCACAATTGATGTCAATGGAGAAGCCTACAGGAAGTCGGAAATTGCTCCGAGCCCCACTGCATTTTTGCCCGCCTGTGATCATGCTGCTTCTCTGCTTAGGTAAGGAAATATCTCTGAAATGATATATGCTATTTTTGTCTTACAGCTTTCATTATTCTGCTACAGAATAATAACGGGAAAAATTTAAAGGTTTTTGCAGTGGCACAAAGAAGAAGAATCGATAAGGGTGACGCCTAGCTTCTCAACCTTGAATATGAGATGGTTACATCCGAGAACTTGGTTGAGTCAATTCACTGGTTTCATTTGAGCTAATGTAAGTGTGAATAAGTTTAGATTTGACTTGTGGCATTGCTTCTAAAATTAACATCCCTCAAAGTTCCTACCCAAAAAATCCACTTCAATAAAAAAAATTAAGTGGAGGAGGAAGAAGAGAAAGAGAAAGAGAAAAGGAAGAGGAAGAAGAAGAGAGAGAGAGAAAGAGAAAGAGAAGGAGGCAGAGAAGGAAGAGGAAGCAGAAAAGGAAATGGGAGGGAAGAAGGAAGGAAGGAAGGAAGGAAGGAAGGAAGGAAGGAAGGAAGGAAGGAAGGAAGGAAGGAAGGCAGGCAGGCAGGCAGAGGACAAATAATACTGTGATTTAAAAAAACTAGTGGAAAGAAAGGCAGAAGACAAAATTGCCAAATATGGAGCATTACTTTACACAGAACCTTACCTACTCGAAGCTCTTGACCAAAGACGGTTTTTTCTCCCAGTGCTGAGCAGTTCCACCTGCCATATCGGAACTGGTACTGACATTCATTGATTCCCATCTGGGCCCCTTCTCCAATAACTATGATGGCATCGGGGCGGGTCTGGCAAATCGCTCGCTGACGTGGGGCCAAGCCTGGAATCTTGTTGCAGATGATGTTCGCTCCCAAAGCCACCACCGATGACAACGCTCTGAAGAAAAGCAGTAGAGCAGCGTGAGAACTAAGGGAAGCCATTCATTCTATATCCTTTGCTAGAGCAGCTGGCTGCAGAAGGCAATTGTCTACAGAAGGAGGGAAAGGACTGTAAAATGGCTCCTATAATTATGCCACTTATCTCAACCTCTTTGTTCTGGCAGTTGCGCTGGAAGCCTTGTGTGACTTTTGGTAATGCCTGGTTCTCTTGGACCAGACTTAACACGTGTGCCATCTGCCTGACAAAATGTTGGCACTTTCAGGCTCGGTCGCCCGTAAAACGAGGGAGTGAGGAGATACGAGAAGCTGATATTTAAACTTTGATTTGGATTTTTGGAAACCAGCGCAGCTGAAATTCGCGTTGAGTATAGAAGGGTTTGGCTCAGCCTGGCTGCAGAATGCAGGACGACTGCAGTTCATCCCTTCTAATTTTAAACCACAGCAGAAAAAAAAGAGAGAGAGAGCAGGGAATGGCTTTATTTGACCAACATTCATGCTCATTATTATAAACACGAAGTGGTGAATGATTAATAGGAGCTTGTAAGCATAAATTTCAGAGTCAAATTCTTCAGACCTGGAAAATGGTTTGCAAGCAGTCCAGAAAAGCATCTCAAATGTTTAGTCAAAGAAGCATTTTCGGTAATTGCAACAGACACATTTATAATTTTCATTAAACCCTTTGCATACTGTGGTACATTGTCTCAGGCATGAACGGATCCAAAACGGCATTCAGATTCTTGGCTCCCAGTGGGATCTCTCCTCAGTTCATTTACCTTCCATTTATAAGGTTGTGGGTACGAATCCCACAATGCTGCTGGCAAAGGGGGAAGCTAATTCTTGGAAACGAGATGCTGGGCTAGCAGGACTCTTCTGCTGATTAAGCAGGGCTATAGTTTGGTTCCTCTGTGATGAAACAGGCTTTTGTGTCACCCTAGCCAGGACTTGAATCAGCAAAAACACAGCGCGGAGAAGAAGAGGGACACAACTGATATGGCGGCTATACAGGATCAAGAAGATTGTGGGGGTATCCACAGAAGAGTTACAGCAGGGATGTGTCAAACTCAATTTCACTGAGGGCCACATCAAGGTTGTGTTTGATCTTGAGGGGCCGGGGTGGGCGTGGCCAGGTGGGCGTGGCCAGCTCAACATCACTTGTGTCATGGGCACCTGTGCTGGCTTGAGAGCTGTGCCAGCGAAAAAGGGCTCCCAAACTCCGTTTTCAGCTGCAGCAGCCTCCTGCAACCCTCTGGCAGTGAAAACAGAGCCCCCCCCCCCGAGGTCCATTTTCACTGGAAGAAGCACCGCAGGCGGGTCCTTCACTGTTTCCAGGGCGGGCCAGATCTAAGCACCCTGTGGGCTGGATTCAGCCCACTGGCCCTGAGTTTGACACCCCTGAGTTACAGACTGTCATGAGGGACAGTGACGATATGATCCCAAGAGTTTAAGCCTCAAGCCTCAGGATTTTGCTGATTTTGCAAAAGCTCCAGTCCTTAGAAGTATCTCAGATGAATCCCTGCTGAAGTGACAGTAGACTTAGAACCAGAGAAATAAGGCCAAAGAGAAGGATTGTCACTAAGCTGGGAATTTTATTACCAACAAGCAGATAGGAAGGTCTGCAAGAACTTGTTTCATGTTGACTATCCTTTGGTTTTCATAACAGAATCTCTCTCTGTCCCTAAGATTTCTCTGTCTTATGCCTCCCTCCCACCCAGCCTCCCAACCTCTGAAGCACATCCAGTTCTCACCTTCCTACCTAATGTCAGTGATTAGCCGAGAATAAATGTTTGCGACTTCTTTACGCAAGCGGAGCAAATGCCAAAAAACACCACAGCTCTGCACAAAACACAACTGCGCTGCCTTTCTTAGTGATGAATGGAGTGCAAACATAATATTTGCTGATGAACTCTCTTAATAAGAAATGCCAACGGAGAACACTTTCAAGATGGCTCACGTACAAAACCACGATGGAATGCAGCGATTCAGGCAAGGCACGGCCTTGAAAGAGCTGCTGGAGGGAAGGCAGCTATCAATTAGAACAGAACTTGCTGTGTAAAGCAAGTATCTGAAGCATGTTTAGGAGCCTCAGAATGCAAGCAACAGAGCCACATTCCTCCACCCACTCTCCTTGGAACCACCAGGTACCTACTTCTTAGTCAGTGTCCCTGGTTCAGATTATGGTCTCCAGGTACAATTCCAGAGCTGATTTTTCACTGTTAAGGTCCCTAGTGTTCGAAAGAGTTGGTTAAGTAGCAGCTTGTAGAGCGAGGTCTTAGCTCATCTCCAAAAGCTAGGCAAGATCAGATAGTTAGAGCAGGGCTGTCAAACTTGATTTCATTGAGGGACGCATCAGGGTTGTGTTTGACCTCGGGGGGTGGGTGGGCAGGAAGCAGGGGGCCGTGGTCAGGGTGGACGTGGTCAGCTTGACATCACTCAGGTCAGGGATGCCTATGGTGGCCCGAGCACTCTGCCAGCGAAAACGGGCTCCCGGCAGGGGTGGGCTGCTGGGGGTTCGCAGGGGTTCGGGAGACCCTCTAGCTAAGATTCTGCACAGTTTGGAGACCCCCCCAAATCCCACTCCTGGCTGGCCCTGCCCAACCCACCCCACCCCTCCCAGGAGTCCCCACGCAGCCTGTTTTGGATGCGGCTAAGTGCATGGTGCATGCAGAGGCTCAGGGAGGGTGAAAAAAAGGATCTCCTGGAAGTTTGGGAAGGCCAGAAATGGACCCGTTTCCAGCTTCCAGAGAGCCTCCAGAGCCCGGGGAGGCTGTTTTCACCCTCCCAGAGGCCCGACGAAACGCCCCTCCCTGCTGTGGTGCAGGAGGCTGACTAGGGCACGCCCACCATGGCCACGCCTACCCAGCAACCAGGCAGAGAACCAATTGCAAAATTTTTGAAGCTCACCCCTGGCTCAGTTTTTGGCTGCAATGACCTCCTACTTCTGCCACTGAAAATTGACCTTGTGAGAGCTGCATGCAGCCCTCCTGAGCTCCATTTTCTCTGGCAGAGGCCCAGAGGTTGGTCTTTCACTGTTTCCAGGGTGGCTCCACAGGCCAGATCTAAGCACCCTGCAGGACACTCCTGGGTTAGAGTTTACAGGGAAGATCAGGAAAAACCAAGACTACAACTCTGACCAAGAAGTCACAGCTCAGAAAAAGGTTATGGCAAACCACTTCCATATTCTTGCCAAGAAAACTACCTAGACATGTCCCTGAAATCACCAGGATCTCAGATGGACTCCAAGAAGGATTTACTCCTTGCTCCAGTCTAAGAATTACTTACTTAAGTGACCAATTACTTTATCATTGATGCTGGATTGGTTTTCTTACCTTGTCATTCTGGTAAAAAAGAAAATAACTACTTGCCCTTAACAGAAAATAATAATTTAGATCTACTCTGCCAGACAGGCCACAGCTAAATGTGTTATTCAGGTAGCCTTGACTTAGAATATATATAGATCAACAGGATCACATCCAGAGAAAACATTGGGTAATCCTCGCAAGGGCAGCCCTATGTTAAATGGATTGCAAAGATCCATCTGACAAGTGGTAATGGTAGGATCATGAAGGCAAGATCACAATTAGTTTGAGAGCCAAAGCTAGAAAGAAGACTCCCTTGGAGATCCCTAAAGACATACCACCAATTTATCTTTGATGGGAGAGACTACATCTCGTATGTAAAACACCTGACAGGTAAACAGGAGAAGGTTTCTGTGCCAAGAATTTCCAGTTCATGCCTGAACGTATCTGGATGTACATTTTGACATTGGCCACTTTGTGCTTCCAACAGGGAAGGAATACTGGCTTACATGTTGTTACCCACAACTAGCCAATAAAAAGACCAAGACCTGGCCAAAGCAAACAGTATTTTCTGCAGGGATACTCAGTGCCCCTGTAGATAATGGGAAGAATTGTTTTAATTGGCCAAGTAACCAATAAAATAAATATCAAGGAAAAAAAATAAATATATGAAGATGTGCACTTGTCCTTCCATCAGCTTTCTTGTTAGCCTTATCAATGTTTTCTAGCCTACGTCAATTCTTCAGATGAATTCCTGATCAGATAGTTCTTCATCTCCCTTCTTCGCCACCGAGCAGAGCATCAAAGCTGAAATCCCATCGTTCTGACCAATGAATGAAACCCAGTTGTATGGAGCCTGGGGAGCAGGGTAAAGTGAATGAATGTGAAAGTGTGGATAGAGATCTCAGGACCCAGGCCTCATGATTTACATACCTGCACCAGAAATAATAATAATAATAATTTATTATTATTATTATTATTATTATTATTATTATTATTATTATTTCTGGTGCAGGTATGTAAATCATGAGGCCTGGGTCCTGAGATAATAATTTTTTTTAATTATTATTATTATTATTATTATTATTATTATTATTATTTATTAGACTTGTATGCCGCCCTCTCTCCCTAAGGACTCAGGGCAGCTCACAGTATAAAACCCAATACAGTAATTTACTTTAAAAAACAATTAAACATTACAAGCCTAATAACAATAAAATAATTAAAATTCATTAAAATTACTCTAAAACAACCCCCCACTCCTTCGTTCAGTCCAGACTGGCCTGTTGAAAGAGCCAGGTCTTCAGGTCACGGCGGAAGGAGTGGAGATCAGGGGCCAAATGAAGGCCCAGAGGGAGCTGATTCCACAGGGTGGGTGCTCCCACAGAGAAGGCCCTACCCCTGGGCACCGCCAGCTGACAGTGTCTGGCCGACGGTACCCCAAGGAGGCCCTGCCTGTGGGAGCGTAATGTGGGATGCATAATGCATAATGAGCCATGGTGGGGCAGTGGTTAGAATGCAGTATTGCAGGTTAATTCTACCAACTGCCAGCAGTTCAATTCTCACTGGCTCAAGGTTGACTCAGCCTTCCATCCTTCCGAGGTCAGTAAAATGAGGACCCAGATAGTTGGGGGGCAATAGGCTGACTCTGTAAACCCCTTAGAGAGGGCTGTAAAGCACTGTAAAGTGGTATATAAGTCTATTGCTATGCAGGTATGAAAAGCTGGAGATTGCACTGATTTTGTGTTTTGTCATTTTTATATCACTGTGGTTTAAAGATAGGTATTATGGAGGAGGAGGAGGAGGAGGAGGAGGAAGCATTTTCCTCTGGGTAACTATCACAAATGTAATACTTATCAGATCAAACCAGTAATAACAGGCTATTCTTGTGTAGGAAGAGATGAAAGCTTCATCATATGTTGACCACATTCTTTACACAAGGAAGATCCTGAGTCCAAACTCAAGCATATTTGATTAACAGGATCTCAGGTTGGGATATTGGAGAAGTACCAGCCACAGCTTCAAAGGTTACTAGAGTGGAATTCTTTCTCGGTGACCACAGAACTTGGGCAGTGGCCAACATACGTGTTGTTCTGTGGTCACTGAGCCAGAATATTGATGCATCCCTTCGGCAGATGCATGGAATGGATTTTTGAGGGATTACCGAGAGACAACTATTTTTCTCTTTCTATTTGCCTATCAGAAAGCTTCAATCATTGTTGGCAAAGAATGCGTACCAGGCATAGATTGAAGGAAGTTAGCCATGCACAGATCTCATTAACAGAACACTCAAATCCCTTGACATGGCTTTAAAAATCTCTTCTACAAGGGTTGATTAAAATAACAAAACAACATGGTATAATGGAATCTTTGTGCAAAAGGGCTGCCATGTAGTTTTCCACGATACTTTTGACACATCTGAAGCACAATCTCACTACTGGATGGTTTATTTAATTAAGAATTCCTAAGTAAATGGGTTTTTTTTGAGCATCTGTACATCACTGAAAATTGGCAGGGATACATTTGGCATTTGACTTCATCTGCATGTATATTGCTGTTCTCCACAGTCCCTACTTCAATCTTCAAAACAATCACCGGAGCTGAAGCAACGATGAAAAGGAAATAAAAGAATTTACAGGGGTGGAGGTAGTGGTTTCAGTCAGGAGCATCTGTGCAGATGTTAAAAAAACAAAGTCAAAAGCCCTGCTCCGTTTTTCAAATGTGTTGTGACTTCCATCATGGCTGCCATCTTGACATTTTTTTAAAAATCTCATTCTTGGGAGACACCCTTAGCTCCAGTTCTGGCTCTGATTCTGCATCCAAGCTCACGAGTCTGGATAGGAACTGGAAAGGTGTCCTCTAATCAAAATAATAGGCAAGGCAGAGCCCAGAAACTTGGCAGACTGGATCAGAAAGACCATTGTGTAGAATGAGCAGAGCATCAAAGACCCCATGAGAAAGACCTCAAGAATATCAGAAAAGGGATTTTGGATATGCCAGAGACAGAAGAGGGAAAGTAGCTATAATACCTCTGGGTGCCGAGGAGGGAAGAATTTCTTAACTGGTAATTTTATGCCTGTCTTCTCTCTCTGATGGTCATTGTAGTAGAAGATGTTTAGGAGTGACCAGGAGACAATGAAGAATAACACAGCTAACTTAAACGAATTCAGGTCTCTAGGATGAGATGAGTTTTACAGCCTAGGTGCTTAAAGAATTAGGGGAGACAACAACAGAACTATTTCAGGTAGTCTCTGGGGACTGATATTGAGGACCCCAAAGAATGAAGAGGAACTGGTATTGACCCAATACTTTCAATATTTGAAAAGAAAAGGGGAAAATTACAGCATAATGTGACTGATACAAATGACGCATCACTTTTTATGCAAGGGTGGGCTTCAAAATTTTTAGCAAGGGGTTCTCTGCCCAGTTGCTGGGTGGGCGTGGCTATGGAGGCCATAGTCGGCCTCCTGCACCATGGTAGGGGGGTTGTTTTTGCCCTCCCCGGGCTGTAGAGTCTTTCCTCGAGCCTCCTGGAGGATGAAAACAGCCTCCCCGGGCTCTGGAGGCTCTCTGGAAGCCAGAAACGAGCCCGTTTCCAGCCTTCCCGAATTTCTGGGAGGCCTGTTTTTTGCCCTCCCTGAGTCTCCGTGCATGCCCTGCCTTTACCTGCATCCAAAATGGGCTGTGTGGGGACTCCTGGGCGGGGTGGGTGGGGCCAGCCAGGAGTGGGATTTCGGGGTTCTCCAAACTGTTCAGAATCTTAACTAGAGGGTCTCTCCAATCCTGTGAACGTCCAGCAGCCCTTGCTTTTATGATGTCCTTGTACTTTCTAGCTTGTGACTTCTGCTTTGGTCTAAGATTAGGATCCCTGCTTCCTCAGGGAGACACCAGCCAAGAAGGACTTGGTCAAATAACCAGGCAGCTGAAGCACAGCATTTTGACTGTCAAAAAAACCAGTCATTTGAATGGTGTTATTTATTTGTATTCATTAATGATCTGACACCATTTACAACCTGCCCCAGTCTTCCTGCAAAGAGTTGCATCTGGAAACTACGGTAGCAAAGCGATGCAATTCTTTGTGGTTCTCTGCCACCACAGACCTAATTAGAGGCTCAGCTTCTGGCAGTATTCTCACTTGTGATGTGGAAAATCTAAGTCGCACCGTGAACAATCCAGAAAATTGAGGAGGATTTGAAATGCAGATGTTCTTTGGCAATTTGAAATGTACATGTCCTTTACTATAACCAACTAAGCGGTAATTATGATTGAGGACTTTGGGTTTTCTAAAAGTTTCATAGGTGCATCTGAGGACCTGGGTCCCATCCATGCACTTGAGGACTTTATAACATGGATGCATATCAGTCAGACTACATTCCACCTAGTGACCCTCACCATAAAATATGGCCATCAGAGCTGGAGGCCCCTCCACAATGTTTTGCCCTCACTAGTCTGATCTCCAACTTAAAAGGCACTTGGCACCAATTCAGCACATATCCCAAGTTTACATCTAAATGGCACACGTTGGGATTTTCACAAAACTAAAGGCTGGAGGAGATTTCGACAAAACCAGGATTTTTCCAGCAATGTGGATGGTGGAATTTCCTCTGGGATATCTTTTAAGGGGCACGGAATCTGCATCGTGCCGGGTTCATCATCTTGTAGATTTTGACACCCGTCCCTGTGGACACTCCTGGATTCGCTGCCAATGGCTGTGCTCACAGCAGCCAGCTGGAATGGTTCAAATGTACACTGGATGGTTTAATGAAATAGCAGGCTCTCGATTGTTGAGAAGCAGTGAAGGTTGCTTACAGTTCCTGAATCAAAGTCAGAAAACTTTACACCTTCTCACAGTTCAAGGGCCTTGGTGGTGCAGGCTGCTAAATGCCTAGCACTTAAGTTCCAGCTGCCTGCAATTAGTGCAGGCTCGAATCCCACCTGGCTCAAGGTTGACTCAGCCTTCCATCCTCTCGGGGTAGGTAAATTGAGGACCCAAGATTGTTGGGGGCAATAAGCTGACTTTGTAAAAATGCCGCTGAGTAATAAGCAGGCATATACAATGGAATGAAGGCTATTGCTGAGCACACTGGGTTGTATCCCAAAAATGGTAAGCCGCCCTGAGTCTTCAGAGAAGGGCAGCATATCAAATTAATTAAAAAAAAAAGAGGGTCCTGCCCTCTAATCTAAGGCTTATGAGTCTCCCAAATGCATCGAATTGTCATCACTGATGAATTATTATTTATTCTTTTCTCTTTGCTTAGATGAAATGTGTTAAGTTTGCATGAAGAGACAGACGCGGAGTGCTTCAAGCTCTTTGTTTATTAGTGACTACAGCTCAGAACGAACCCACTTTGGCTGGGCTGCGGCTGCTACTTATAGCCAGCAGCCGCAGTTGCCAGCCAATCAGAGTGCAGGGCTTTCCCGCACTTTTTAAACCAATTATTTCTTACATTTTACAAAAACAGTTCAAACTAAACCAATGACTTTAAACCTGCATACATAACAAAATGGTTAAGGCCAGAGGTGATATTCAGCAGGTTCTGACCAGTTCTGGAGAACCGGTAGGGGAAATTTTGAGTAGTTCAGAGAACTGGCAAATACCACCTCTGACTGGCCCCGCCCCCATTTAGTCTCTGCCTCCCGAGTCCCAGCTGATTGGCTGGGTCTTCTTTTGTTGCCCTGCACAGGAGAATGGAGCTGGAAAGCAGGTTAGTGGGGTGAGGAGGGAATGGGGATTTTGCAGTAACCTTCCCCCAGGAGTGGGGAGGGAACGGAGATTTTACAGTATCCTTCCCCTGCCACGCCCAGCATGCCACACCCACCACACCACACCCACAGAACCGGTAGTAAAAATTTTTGAATCCCACCACTGGTTAAGGCCACCGTAGTTAAATATGTTGTCTCCTCAAAACCCTTAGTGAGACAGCTAAGGACAGAAGTGCCCTAAGGAATAGTCAGTGTGAAATGAAGGAAACTGAATACCTCCAGGCACTTGGAGTCTTCATTTTTTAAAAAAATTACATTTATATGCTGCCCTTCTCCGAAGACTCAGGGCGGCTTACAATCTTTGGAGCACAACCCAATGCGCTCAGCAATAGCCTTCCTTCCATTGTATATGCCTGCTTATTACTAAGCGGCATTTTTACAAAGTCAGCTTATTGCCCCCAACAATCTTGGGTCCTCAATTTACCTACCCCGAGAGGATGGAAGGCTGAGTCAACCTTGAGCCTGGTGGGATTCGAGCCTGCAGTAATTGCAGGCAGCTGGAACTTAAGTGCTAGGCATTTAACAGCCTGCACCACCAAGGCTCCATTTAAATGTATTCGTTCAAAGTATTCATTCAAATGTCATGCAAATTAAAATAAGGGTCAAAGCGTCCACTAAATTCTCTTGGCATGCATTAACTCAGGCTCCCTATGATGAGAGTCCAGAGGCCCCTGCAGGAGCTTTTCAAGAGAAAGGGGCCATGATGTAATGCAAGACATGACTTCCATGTCTCTCACTGTAGGACAGTGTTTCTCAATTTAAGATGTGTGGACTTCAACACCCAGAAGGAAATTTTATGACTGATGTGATTGGAGATGCCCGTGGGGGAGACACAGAAAAGAGAGATTTTGGAGCATCGGGAGCTTTCATCATATTTGCAAAAATGGCACAAAATAGTAAAAATAACACCTGCAGGAAGACAGATGCTTTCACCAAATTTGGTCCATATTTAGAACCGTGTGCCTCCTTTAGAAGTTCACTGAGGAAGCTCCCTCCATTCATCGGTTAAGTATTCCCTTGTCTGCTGGCCTATTCAATTTCAGAATTCAAAAAATTCTGGGCCAAAATTTTGAGGAAAGAGAAAGAAATGCCCTCTTCCATCAACCAGTGGCACATCTTTGGTCAAAAGCCAATATTTGCTTTTGAAAGTTATGCTTTCTTATTTCTTTTCTTTTATGTACACTGAGAGCATTTGCACCAAGACAAATTCCTTGTGTGTCCAATCACACTTGGCCAATAAAGAATTCTATTCTGTTCTGTTCTGTTCTGTTCTGTTCTACTCTACTCTACTCTACTCTACTCTACTCTACTCTACTCTACTCTACTCTATTCTTTCAGAGACACAACTGTGCCCCTTTAAAAACGGTGCTTGCTCTAGTGTTTATAAATGCACTGTAAATTAAAATAAATGCACTGTAAAGGGCAGGACAAGAAGTAATGGGTAGATCATTAAAGAGAGATCCACCCTAGAACTAAGGAGAAATTTCCTGACAGTGAAAATAATTAAACAGTGGAAGGGATTGCCTTCAGAAGTTAAGGGTGTTCCATCACTGGAGATTTTTAAGAAGAGATTGGAAAGCCAATTGTCTGAGATGGTATAGGATCTCTTGCCACGGGCAGAGGGTTTGACTAGAAGACCTCCAAGAAGGGCAGAGAGTTGGACTAGATCCAACACCCTGCCCAAGCAGGAGACCCTACACCATTCCTGACAAATGATAGTCCAATCTCTTCTTGAAAGCCTCCAGTGATGAAGCTCCCACAACTTTTGAAGGCAAGCTTAGCTGTTCCATTGGTTGATTGTTCTCCCTGTCAGAAAATTTCTCCTTATTTCTAGGTTGAATCTCTTCTTGTTCACTTTCCATCCATTATTCCTTGTCTGGCCTTCGGGCGCTTTAGAAAATAGCTTGTCCCCTTCCTCTCTGTGGCAGCCCTTCAAATGTTGGAAGGCTGCTATCATGTCTCCCCTGGTCCTTCTCTTCACTAAACTAGCCATGCCCAGTTCTTGCAACCTTTCACATGTTTTAGTTTGCAGTCCCCTAATCATCCTGGTTGCTCTTCTCTGCACTTTTTCTAGAGTCTCAACATCTTTTTTATAGTGTGGTGACCAAAACTGGATGCAGTACTCTAGGTCTGGCCTTACTAAGGCTTTAGAGAGTGGTATTAGTGCCACACTTGAGCTTGATCAGGGGTCTTCAAACTTGACTGCTTTAAGACTTGTGGACTTCAACTCCCAGAATTCCTCCTCTATTCATGTTAGCTCAGGAATTCTGAAAGTTGAAGTCCACCAGTCTTAAACTTGCCAAGTTTGAAGACCCTTGATCTTCATTATATCCCTCTGTTAATGCAGTTTAGGATTGCATTCAATCATTCATGCAACAAAGCTCATCTGCAATCTTGAAGCTGCTGGTGAACCTAAGAAAAGCAGACCCCACTTTTCATGCCCTTTTGTCTGAAGACAACAGGTCCACCCACATGAGTCAAAGGGCCCTGCTTGGTGCCAAAAAGTGTTCTTTTGGGAAAGGCAGGCGTGGACTGTTGTCCCAACATGCACCCAAAAGCAACCCACCATTTCCATACTGATTTTGTATTTGTTTCTGGATGCATTCGCCCACAAAAATCTTCAGAGGTCCACATTACATATTACCCACTACAGAATGTTGTTCATAACTTTGAAAGAGCATTTTCTGGGAAGCAATTTTAGAGTCAGGAATATACAATTTGACACACAAGAATGGAGCTGTGGTGTACAGGGAATCTACTGTCATGTAGTCATGCTTTTCTAAGGAGCAATCTTTGGAGAGAAAGGGTGGGGAAAAATATTGTTACTTATGGAAGCTTTGTATTTCTTGTCCTGAAAAACTGGCCCTTATGGAGTTTTTTTTTTTAAATTACATTTATATGCCGCCCTTCTCCGAAGACTCAGGGCAGCTTACAATTTTTGGGATACAGCCCAGTGTGCTCAGCAATAGCCTTCATTCCATTGTATATGCCTGCTTATTACTAAGTGGCATTTTTACAAGGTCAGCTAATTGCCCCCAACAATCTTGGGTCCTCAATTTACCTACCCCCCCAAAGGATGGAAGGCTGAGTCAACCTTGAGCCTGGTGGGATTCAAGCCTACAGCAGTTGTAGGCAGCTGGAACTTAAGTGCAGGCAATTAACAGCCTGAACCACCTCATCTTTGAAGTTTAATCCATGTCCACAAATTTAAAAAAATAGTGGACGAAAATACATACCTGGTTGGAAAAAATGATAAAACAGCATAGAGACATGAAACCAGAAATGTTCTTATTGGGCATTCTACTAGAAAAATATGATAAAGAGGCTATATACTTGATTTTACATGTATTAACTGCAGCTAGAATTGTATATGCTCAACAATGGAAGTGTGATGAGATCCCGACAGATGAAAATGTAATTAAGAAAATACTTGAATATGCAGAAATGGATAGACTAACGCTTACTATTAAGGACAAAGAAGAAACTAAATACTTTTTGACATGGGACTTATTTTATCGATGGCTAGACAATAAAAACAAAAGATAGAAAGTAAGAGACATAAAAAGGATAAATGTTAAAATAGAAACTTGTTAAAATGGACAAACAAAATATTATTGTTACTATGGTATTAATGTTATTGTCATGAATGTTATTGTAAACACTTTGATTATGATTGCCTAAAAACAATTGTACCCAGACAACACACTGTTTGATTGAAATGGAATTTCTATATATTATACGGTATTAACAAAACAAATAAAATGTTTTTAAAAATGAAATTTAATCCAGAATTTAGAGCCTTCCCTCAGGAAGACAGAAGGGAGGATTTGAGAACCAGGGAGTATTTTATATTACATGCAGGAAGTTGAAGCACAGGTGACCCTGAGGACACAGATAAACTTCCAAGTGCTTCAACCACCCTCTAAAAAGACGCAAATTTATTTATTTATTTATTTATTTATTTATTTATTTATTTATTTATTTATTTATTTATTTATTTATTAATGGGACTTATATGCCGCCCCATCTCCGAAGACTTGGGGAAAACGACCACAATAAATACTTTAAAAAGAATTAAACTAATGGTCCCAATTAAATACAAAACTTAAAATCCATCAAAATCTAAAACCACCCCACCGGTCACAGCCTGGATTGGTCAAACAACCAGGTCTTCAGGTCATGGCGGAAGGTGCGGAGGTCGAGGGCCAGGCGGAGCCCCAAGGGAAGTTGATTCCAGAGTTCAGGGACCACGACAGAGTAGGCACGTCGTCGGGGGACCGCCAGCCAGCATTGCCCGGCTGATGGGACCCCAAGGAGTCCCTGTCTATGACTTCGCACAGGGCGGTTAGTATTCGATGTCGGCAGCAGTCGCTCCCTCAAGTAATAAGGACCCATGTCATGTAGGACTTTGTATGTTAAAGTTAAAACCTTGAATCTCACCTGGAGAGCAACCGGCAACCAATGCAGGCAGCGCAGGAGGGGGCTAACATGGGAGAACCGGGAAACTCCCATCACCGCCCGCGCTGCCGCATTTTGCACCAGCTGCAATCTCCGGATGGTATGCAAGGGCAGTCCTAGGTAGAGAGCGTTGCAGTAATCGAGTCGTGAAGTAACAAGGGCATGAGTGACTGTACGCAGGGCATCCCGGTCCAGGAACGGGCGAAGCTGGCGAAACAGCCGGACCTGGGCAAAGGCAAATGACTAGCTGTCTGCAAGGAATACAAATTCTTCCGTTCCCAGCTATCCTGTCAGAGCTGAAGAAGCTTTTTGGATAAGAAGTGAAACACCTTCAAAAGAAGAAGAAAAATCCAAGAAAGTCCAGTTGCCTCCTGAAAAAAAAAAAACACCTTTGGGGAGAACCCTGGCCTGGATGACTGAGTACCTCTACAGAATTTCGTGGGGAGGTTTCCTCATTTGCCTGTCAGGGACCCATCCCTCCCTCCCTTCCTCGTTTCAGAGGACCGATGACAGAGAGGATGCCCTCTCAGCAAGAAATCCTTCTCCTGCAGCCGGTTAATGCAGTTCGTCATTCTGCTCCAGGAAAACAAACACAAGCGAGAAAAATTGTGGTTGACAAGAATAGAAGTCTTGGCCTGAGCTTCTGCCCCACCCGAGCTTGGCAAAGATCTTGAGCTGCCTGAACAGCTGCCAGCCCCTGAGGCTTCCACCTGCTTGTGGTACATGTTGGGACATCTCAGGATCATCATCTTAAGCACAATTGTCTCTTGCAAGGGCCATTCCTTTCCCTAATGTGCCCAGAAGTAGTCTCGAGGTAAGTAGGCGGCCTCTTCCTAAAAAAGCAATTCTACTTCCACTGGATTACGATAAAAAACCCCAGTGTTTTGGGAAGAATGCACAGCTACAAACTCTTTCCACATCTGGGGGCGGGGGGGGAGGCAGTTTCAAGGTGGAGAGGTGATTTGGTGGTGGAGGGTTTCTTTTAACGCAGGAAAAAGCAATGATTTGAAACCTCTCTCGAGTTGAGCTTAATGCTGCCATGTATTTCCTTGGCGATCCGATGGGAGCAGCTTGATGCACCCTTTTAGAGTAGAATAGAATAAGGGACCTTGGAGGTCTTCTAGTCCAACCCCCTGCCTAGGCAGGAAACCCTACACCACTTCAGACAAAGGGTTATCCAATCTCTTCTTAAAAACTTCCAGTGTTGGAGTATTCACAACTTCTGGGGGCAAATTGTTCCACTAATTAATTGTTCCAACTGTCAGGAAATTTCTCCTTAATTCCAAGTTGCTTCTCTCCTTGATTCCATCCATGGCTTCTTGTCCTGCCTTCAAGTGCTTTGGAGAATAGCTTGAGTCCCTCTTCTTTGGAGCAACCCCTGAGATACTGGAAGATATGTTTCAGCCTCCAGTCCCCTAATCATCTTGGTTGCTTATGCTTTGGGGGGATAGTCTTTAATTCCTCAAAATAGCTTAGAGCCACTTTTGTTTGATGGCGAAGGTACCAGACTAGAAACCAGGAGACTGTGAGTTCTAGTCCTGGCTTAGCCATGCAAGCTAACGGGGTGACTTTGGGCCAGTTGCTCTCAGCCCAATCCATTGCACACGGTTGTGCTTGTGAGAAAATAGGAGGAGGAAGGTATGTTAGGGAGGGCATGTCAAATTTTCCAACTTTCAATTTCCAAACAAAAGCCTTGGGGATGGTAAAATAGATTTTGGTTACTTTAGTATAATTTAGGTGTGCTTGATAAGTAACGACATAAATATCATAACTTTTTAACATTTTGTTTGTTTCCTTATGATACTCACTTTTGAGTTATTTGTTAGTAAAAATTATAAAGGCGGGATCAGAGGTGGGATTCAAATTTCTTAACAGCCTGTTCTGTGGGCGTGGCCTAATTTGTGGGTGTGGCTTGGTGGTAATGTGACTGGGTGACTTGCTGATTGGGCATGGCTTGGTGGTCACATGGTTGTGTGGGCACAGCTTGTATGTAAATTGTGTAAATATTTATGCAAATATTGGTTTTTTATTAAAAAAAGAGCAACTTTTACCCAAAATCAGGCAAAGCAGGCAGGCAGATTGAGTTGCTCACAGAATCACAGATTCATTCAGAGATCTATCTTTCTGCAATCTGCTACCTGATTCTGCACAGAAAAATAGAAGCTTCAGTCCTAAGGAAGGTTCAGCTCTGCTTTTAGATTAGCTAGAAAGCAAGAAATCCAACAATTTCCTGCTTTCTCGCTAATCGAAATCTCCCAGCACAGCTGATAGTCAGAACAGCTGATGGTCAGGCGAAAAAAAAGGAAAAATAACAACTTACCAAAAAATTTGGCAAAGGCACAACGCAGGCAAGTGGATGGCGCGCATGCCAGGTAAGGAGTGAGTAGGCGGGGTGGGGAGGGACGGGGCCAGCCAGTGGCATGATTTGCCGGTTCTCTGAACTGCGCAGAATCATAATAACTGGTTCTATAGAACTGGTCCGACCAGGTAGAATCCCACCCCTGGGCGGGATTCAAATAAGTAAATGCATTTCTTGAAGTCTTCTCTCCAAATACCAACCTGGTCTAAGCCTGCTGAACTTTTTGAGGGCAGCCAAAGTTGGCTAGGAGGCTGCTATGGGATTGTCCCAGACAGAATATGACATAATCTGATTTGTTTGTACACCACCCCCAAGGTGTGTGCACACCACAATAGTGATCCAAACTGAACTCTTTTTTCCTCATATTATCCTTCTTGTCAGGGTCTTTCACAGGTTGGGGTTGGGAGCAATGGTGTGTGTGAATGAGGAATTCTAATGCAGGTTGAGCATAATGAGTAGACTTGCATATTAATTGATTTGGGACATCACCCTGACACACTTCTGCAGATCAGAAATCCCACCACAGGACTGTTTATTATAAGAGATTAAGTCCCACTTCACCTTGATGCTTGCAGCTCTTTCAATGAAAGTCAGTTTGTAATTGACAAGTTTATTTTTATCGATTAAACCTGCATGCTGTGAAGCACTGTGAAGCGATATATAAGTCTAAGTGCTATTGTTATTGCTATTGCTACTTGGCACTTGGATTGCCAAGCCTTCCGATTGCCAAGTGACTGAGGTATAGTGACCTCTTTAAATCAGAAATACTCATACATGAGTACATGGAAGCCATCTTTTATTGAGTAAGGTCTACGGTCCATTTGTGTGTCATCTTCTACCCTTCAATGACTATGAATTCTGTGGATCTCCAGATGATGCTTAAGGTTAAATTTTGGGTGTATTTACACCTGTATGTATGTATATATATATATATATATATATATATATATATATATATATATATGAATTTTTTCCTCAATTTAATCCATGCACAAGAGCCGGTTTGAAGTAAAGGTTAAAAGTATCAGACTAGAAATTGGGAGACCAAGAAAACTGTAGGGATTAGACTGATTCAAAGATACACATACACACATACTGAACCACCATAAGCTTCAGCAAAGACACACCAGCATTGCTCCAGTAGTAAATAAACCACAACAGAGCCAGAGAACAACCTCTGACAATTTTCAGACCACCAATGTCTTGTGATCACAAGAAACCAGAACTATTTTGAAACTCTCTGATGCGAGGACTCCCTGTTTTGAACACAACTTTGGGCAATTTTAGATAATTCACATGATCCCTACTTCCGCAGTATTTGAAAATAATCCTGCCACAGAGCAAAGTAATCCACAAAAGACAGACAAGGCAATTCAAACTATCATCCTTTTTTAATGACCCCCATAATCCCTTATGGGGTGGAATCCAGGCAACTGAATAGAGCTGAATGCTTACTGGCTGGATGCCCTTTCTGTCGCCAATGCGGGGTTTTATTTATTAAGGCAATTCAAACTATGACATGGGAAAAAGAAAGCAAGGAATTGAAAGTTGGGAATAGGAAGGAAAGGGGGGCCTTGTACGAACAGGCAAAGGGAATGTCATGCCCCTGTTGGAGTCTGACTCCGAGGGAGAGATGGAACAGCTGACAGGGAGTGGGAGTGTGGCTCCGGTGGTTGTGGAGGAAACTGGGGAAGGGCACAGGCCGGATGGTCATTCACAGGAAGACCCAGGCCCATCCCCTCTTCATCCTAGGGCACGCCAGGAGGAGCAGATAAGGGAGAAATGTGAGTGGCAGGGTCTACGGGGGAGGAAGGGGTCCTGATCCCCTTCATGGGTTGCAGCTGGGAGGACTGTTTAAAAGGACAAACTGCGCATAGCTAAGTTGCTGGAAGCAAAGCATGCATTCTTGTCAGAGCTTATCTGTGTTTTCGCTTCCTCCCAACTGTGGCTGCTGTGTTATGTGGTAGAAGTCTGCAATTAATCATCCTTGCCTGCCATAGTAATTCTTTCAGTGTGGTGTGTTCGGTTTTTTATTTCGAATTAACTTTACTTTGGGTGCGGACTGCATTTACTCCCTCCATAAACTGTTTTCTTTAAGAGTTTGATATCCAGCCGAGAATAATTGGATATTGGGGCCAAGTTGGAGGCATTAAAGGGACTTTCTTCTATTTTTGTGACTTGGTTATTTTTGTGTCACACCCCGGGTCATCACAGGGAAGTATAAATGAAGGATTGATCCTGGCGAGAGTTTTCAACATGAACTTACTTACAGCTATGTCGACATCGAATGCCAACTGCCCTGTGTGAGCACATAGGCAAGGACTCCTTTGGGTCCCATCGGCTGGCCAATGCCGGCTGGCGGTCCCCCGACGACGAGCCTATTCTATAGCGTCCCCAGACCTCTGGAACCAACTTCCCCTGGAGCTCCGTCTGGCCCCTGACCTCCGCACCTTCCGCCATGACCTGAAGACCTGGTTGTTTAACCAATCTGGGTTGTGATTTTCTGGGAGGGGATGGTTTTTTATGGGATAGTTTTATGGGATAGTTTTTATGGGATGAATTTGTAATTGTAATGGGGCTTATTTAGTTTAATCTGTTTTTAATTATTTATTGTTGCTGTTGTTTTTATTTGTGAGCCGCCCCGAGTCTTCGGAGATGGGGTGGCATATAAGTCCCATTAATAAATAAATAAATAAATAAATAAATAAATAAATAAACCTGCCAGCCTAAAAGCATTGCTACCTTATGAGGGAAATCCTGTCTTGCTATCTAAAAGCTTATAGGTAGCCCTTGACTTAAATCGTTCGTACAGCAATCATTCAGTGTGACAATGGCACTGAAAGAAGCGACTTACAACTGGACACTCACAACCATCACAGCATCCCCATGATCATGTGATCAAAATTTCACAACCAGCATGTATTTACTATGGTTGTAGCATCTCTGGATCCTGCGATTGCCATTGCGACCTTCCCAGTCAGCTTCTGATAAGCAGAGCCAATGGGAGGAATCCAGATTCGCTGAACTACTCTGTCATTTACTTAAACCAGGGCTCTCCAACCTTGGCAACTTTTAAGACTTGTGGACTTCAATTCCCAGAGTTCCTCGGCCAGCGAAGTGAATTCTGGGAGTTGAAGTCCACATGTCTTAAAAGTTGCCAAGGTGCAGTGATTAACTTAACAAAAACAGGATATAAAACCGGGCCACTTAGCAACTACTTTGTTTAGCCACAGAAATTGTGGTCGTAAGTTGCATTTCCTTAGCATTAACAGCTGAAGTGGGCTAGTTATGCAAAGGGTTGGAACCAGAGGTGGTATTCAGCAGGTTCTGAACAGTTCTGGAGAACCGGTAGCGGAAATTTTGAGTAGTTCGGAGAACCAGCAAATGCCATCTCTGACTGCCCCACCCCCATCTATTCTCTGCTGCCCATTGAGTCCCAGCTTATTGGCTGGGTCTTCTTTGGTTGCCTGCACAGGAGAACGGAGCTGGAAAGCAGGTTAGTGGGGTGGGGAGAGAATGGAGATTTTACAGTAACCTTCCCCTGCCGCGCCCACCAAGCCAAGCCCACAGAACCAATAGTAAAAAATATTGAATCCCACCACTCCCTCACTCCCTCACTCTTATTTTTCCTATTGAATCTGCAGAGAAGTGTGAGGAGGGCAGAAGTTTAGAGTGAACGGAAATGTCAATTTTCCAGAGGAGCAAGCAGGCAGATTTACTGCAAAAAAAATCTTCAAATCTGGCTCTTGCTTGGTGGATATAAATCACTAACTTTCCCCTCTTTTATGTAGGATCTGATTGTGCAACAGAGACACCCTCAGGGTAAGGTCAAAAAGTTAAATGCACTGCACATCAAACACAGACAAAGTTTTGGTGACATCCTTAAAGGTTACAGTTACACCATCTGGATGTTTGTGACCACACGTGCAAATATCTGTGTGGATTCACATTTCTCCATGGGCATCAACAGTGTGGCAGCATAGATTCTGGGAATGGGAGAATTGGAGGTAGTCCTCAGCTTACAACAGTTCGTTTAGTGACCGTTCAAAGTTACAACAGCACTGAAAATATGCACTTACAACCATTTTTCACACTTATGACTGCTTCGATATCCCCAGGTGATCAAAATTGGATGCTCGGCAACTAAGGGTCCCAAGATCATGTGATTAACTTTTGTGACTTTCTGACAAGCGACATCAATGTGGAAGCCAGATTCACTTAATAACTGGGTTACTAAGTTATCCACTGCAGCAATTCACTTAACAACCAAGGCAAGAAAGGTGGCACAATGGGGCAAAATTCATTTTAAAAATGTCTCACTCAATCGTGGTTGTAAGTTATTTTTATTTACATATAAACATTTTAAATACAGTGTGTTGCCCGGGCATATCATTTTACAAAAGAAACAAAAAAGAAAATAAATAGTAACATGTATGCTAATAACAACAGTAGTGGTACAACAGAATGATTTTAACCAAATTTATAATTATGTTGGCTTGTTTATAATCCTATTGATTATATTAGCATACTCACAGTTATAAACCATATTTATGTTTAATTTATACATAGCAATCGATAACTTACAAAAAGTTATGACATGAATTTTCATAGGGATACAACTCAGTAGAAACAAATTACCGTACTATTGTAAGTTGAGTTGTTTCCTTTTCTTTTTTTTCTTTTTAAATTTTTTTTATATACAACAATTCCATTCCATTTCAACCGTGTGTCGATTAGGTACATATTTCATGTGCTTACAGTTTATAGTTCATATTCTTCTTATCAATATAACCATATAACAACAATCACATTTTCATATAAGTAATATCCAATATATCTGTTTTACAATCTTCTCTTATTGTTTTATATATATATATCGAATCTATTTTGTTTTATTTTCTAACCACTGATAAAATAAATCCCATACCATGTAATATTCAGGTTCTTCTTTTTCCTTAATTTCTAATGTTAATCTATTCATTTCTGCACATTCAAATTTTTTTTTCAATTAAAGTTGTTTCCTTTTCAGATGTATGAGATATCTGAGTTTGGGGTGGGGCGGGCTTAAACATTTTTGGAGGGTCCCTGGGACCTTGGTCAGCCTCAGACAGTGAACCTATGGTGCCTTCTGGATTATCCAACCTTGGTCAGGGGAGAGGACTGTACCACTTCTGGCTGTAACAGAGAGACTATTTTTCTAATGATGCTTCCAAGCCTCAAACATCCTTCCCAATCCTTCAAAAAAAGTAGACTGCGGTTATGTTTTGGGCCTGGACAATCTAGAACTGCACCGGCCTGTGGTCTGATATAAGCATCGTTCACAAAATTGTCTGCCACAATGTCTTGCCTGTCAACGACTTCTTCAGCTTCAACCGCAATAACACACGGGCAAACAACCGATACAAACTCAAGGTAAACCGCTCCAAACTCAATTGCAGAAAATACGACTTCAGCCACAGAGTGGTCAATGCCTGGAACGCCCTACCCAACTCCGTTGTCACAGCTTCAACCTCAAACTGTCTACCGTGGACCTCACCCCATTCCTAAGAGGTCCTTAAAAAGGGGACCAGCGCACCAGCGTGCCTACCGTCCCTGTCTTACTGTCCCCATTTATCTGTATTTACTTCCTTTGTTCTTGTTTATGTTCATACTTACACTTCTTGTCTTGTACATGTTTGACAAACAAATAAATAAATAATAATAATAAAAATGTTGGATCTTTACATTGGTCCATATTATTATTATTTAGACTTGTATGCCACCCTCTCTCCCTAAGGACTCAGGGGGCTCACAGAATAAAAAATACAGTACAATAAATTAATTTAAAAAGGATTAGATAATACAAGCCTAATTAAGAACAAGAACAATTAAAACTATTAATTTTTTTAAAAGACAGAAACCCCCCCTCCCTTCTTGGTTCAGTCCAGGCCGGCCTGCTGAAATAGCCAAGTCTTTAAGTCGCGGCGGAAGGAGCGGAGATCCGGAGCCAAAACAAAACAAAACATCCGGAGCCATGACCATAACAAAAATTGATTTGACCAGTTCTTTCTTCAGCTGGCTGATTTATTTTAACACTGGATGTATGATTCTCTTACATCGGTAGTCCCACCTGTAAAACAGGGGTGGGGCTTCAATTGTGCTTTTCTGCCGCCATTTTAACTTTCCCTCAGGTGCCTTTGCAGTGTGTGGCCATGAAAGTGTCATTTGCGGGGAAAGGGAGGCATGATTCTCCCAAAAGAGAGTTCCCAGTTGAGCCAGGGGTCCTTTCTCCCTCCTCTTCCACCTGCTAAGCGAGCTCAAACCTTAATCCTCTAACTAGAGATACCCCATTTCTTCTGCCTCGGTAGCCTCCAGACACCCCAGCCCCAGCCATCATGTGCTCAGTGTGGGGGCTGCCTTTGAAGATTATCTATCACTCCAGCTGGGCCATAATCCACCTAGATTTCCCAAGGGGGCAGGACACCCACTGCCCCGAGCCGCACACCGTTTTTTTGCCACAGCCTCTCTGCTTGTGTTAAATGGTCTGCATTTAACTTGGTGGTCCTTATTGTGAGATATTCTTGCTGTCACTCTGCACCAGGCATTATTTCCACATGCCTGATACAATAGCCCCATTTTGATTTCCAATGAAGCTTGAAAGAACCAATATTTGAGGTAGCAATATCTGATCAAGTGGACTAAAAACAGAGAAACCTCTTCTTTTCTTTAGGGGAAATAAAACAGCAAGAAGCTGACTGAGCAAGGAATAGCTTCTGGTCTGTTGTTACGTTTATGCAACTTGACACAGTCCAGGCACCCTGAATAACTGGTAAATCAATCAACAACTGACACAAAAATACATATTTGGGGAGGAGATCGTTATTTTTTTCCTTCCTAAAAAGTAGATTTGTCAATCATTTGTCTTGTTGTCCCTTCTCTTCCCTTTCTTCTTTTTCTCCCCAGTTTGGACTGAGTTGCCAGTTAAGCAGAGGGAGAAGTCTTTGTGAGGTTCACTTTCATTTGCACCAACAGTGTGCAAAAACTGAACAAGGAAGAAATGCAAACTGGAAATAAGGAGATACTTTCTGACAGTGAGAGCAATCAACCCATGGAACAGAAGTTGCCTTTGGAAGTCGTGGGAGCTTCATCATGAGACGCTTTCAAGAAGAGACTGGACTGCCATCTGTCAGAAATGGTGTAGGGTCTCCTGCTTGGGCAGGGGGTTGGACTAGATGACATGAGATGTATAGACTTACCCTGAAATAACCAGGAGGGACCTAAGATACAAGCTGGACAAGGCAAGGCCCTCTCTGGAAGCATCACCTTAAGGGAAAACAGAGGAAGACTGAAACATTTGATATTTTGCCCATGATGGGGAAAGAAGAAAGAGGCCTCTGCTTTAGGCAGAGAAGACTTGTTCAGAAGAAGAGGGAACTTAAGGAATGCAGTCTGGCTAGAGAAACCAAAATACTGGAGAACCAACTTGAGTTCAGCTATGCAAAACTGAAGTCTCTGAAACGATCCTTCTCTTTTTGGCCAGCAAGATGCACTCTCTTGAATTATAAATTCTAAAACTTAAGCCATGAGATATTATTGGGATGATGTTAGGCTGCCAAGAACCCTACTCTTTCTAGGCAGTGCTAATAAAAATAAATAAGGAACATTTCCCTTAACGTGATTCCATTCGGAGGTGTTTGCAAGAGGGCTGAAAAAGCTGATGGCTGCAATTGCATGAAAATCACAGCTAGTGTAGCACTGCAGAATTACCCATCTGCCATCAACTTACAACAATTGGGACTTGAATTTCTGTTGTTAAGCAAGGCAGTTGTTAAGTGAGTTGCACCCAGTTTTATGACCATGGTTGTTAAATTTATTTATTTTATTTATTTCAATTACATTTATATGCCGCCCTTCTCCGAAGACTCAGGGCGGCTTACAATTTTTGGGATACAACCCAGTGTGCTCAGCAATAGCCTTCCTTCCATTGTATATGCCTGCTTATTACTAAGCGGCATTTTTTACAAAGTCAGCTTATTGCCCCCAACAATCTTGGGTCCTCAGTTTACCTACCTCGAGAGGATGGAAGGCTGAGTCAACCTTGAGCCTGGTAGGATTCAAGCCTACACTAATTGCAGACAGCTGGAACTTAAGTGCTAGGCATTTAACAGCCTGCACCACCAAGGCCATTAAATGAATCACTGCAATCGTTAAGTGAATCATACTTAACCATTAAGTTAATCCAGCTTTCTCAATTGATTTTGCTTGTCGGAATGGTGATCACATGCCCCCAGGATTTTTGGTCACAAGTTTTCATTACCTGACCATGGGGATCCTGCAACAATTTTGAGTCACTTTTTTCAGTGTCATTGTAACTTCGAACAGCTGCTAAATTAATGGTTGTAAATCAAGGATGATCTGTATAATGGAATCTGTTGGGATCTGAAGCATAGAGAGAGAGAGACAATAGGCATTATCCTTGCAAAGAATCATAGAGGGACAGCAGGCACTATCCTTGCAAGGAATTTGGGATTCTCAGGGAGTTCACATTTTTAGTAACAAGTTGAGGCAAACATTAGAAATGACTGGGGGCACAGACGAGGCTGCAGATATTTCCCAGATAATTGTCCCTTCGTAAACTTTAGCTTCTGAATCAAGGATGTGAAAATCTTCTTCTGGTGTGTAGGGTTGTTATAGGCAGAACAGTCAAATTGACCGTTTGGGAATTCTGCAAGCTTCTTCTTTTATTTGAGATGCAACTGCAGGAACAGAACTAGCTCTTGTAGCCTTGAACCTCCCTCCCAATGCATCAAATGTCCTTCCAAATTATTCACTCCGGGCTAATGCTTGAGTGAGTTACACATGCAGTAAGATCAGGAGGTCAGAGGTTTTGCCCCTTAACGAGGCCTATTCCCCCTTGTGACAAATTTATTCAATTGTCAGAGGAAAGCTTTGTGATGAACTGGCCACCCAATCAGAGGGTCAATCTCCAAACGCCACTTATTTTGGAAATTTGACCATGAGACTAAAGCCCTGCCTGGGTGTTGGGGGCAGGAGAAAGATTAGGATGGAATTCGCTTGCTGAAAAATCTCATCCTAAATTTCCCCTTGGGTATAGCTTTCTGTGAATGTAATAATGCTAAAGCTCTGCGCACAACCAATTGGCCCTCTGTATCTGAAGACTGAAATATTTAAGGCAAATACTGTTAGGCTGGGATTAGGATGGATTTGCTGCAGATTAAAATCAATGCATACATTTAGCAGCCAACTTCAGTAAATTAAGCACCATTTTTTCAGAAGATATACCCTAAGGACCAACTGAAACTGTTTTACGACTTGAAAGGAGCGAGTGGAAGAATGAATCTGTCTGTCAAAGGACCTCAGGGTGAAAATTATAAGAGAGCCGTGTCAGCAGTGGTGGGATTCAAATTTTTTTTACTACCTGTTCTGTGGGCGTGGCTTGGTGGGCGTGGCAGGGGAAGGATACTGTAAAATCTCCATTCAGAGGTGGCATTTGCCGGTTCTCCAAACTACTCAAAATTTCTGCTACTGGTTCTCCAGAACTAGTCAGAACCTGCTAAATACCACCTCTGCACGTCAGTCACCAAAATTCAGAAGCAGATTCATAGCACCGTTTCAGACTAGCACATTTTATTACAAGACTAAACATTTATCTTTAACAAAAATCTGTTTGTCTGATGCGACCAGATTCCTTTGGGTCCTAGGAGTAGTAATAGAACAGAGAACAGGCCTTGCCTAATGAAACAAGCTTCTGGTTTGATACACTATACTTAATTCAGAATGAGCCAGAAGACAGGAGCCAAATTGGGCAGCAAGCAAAGCAGAGCAGTTGAACAGCAAGTTTTCCAGAAGCAAATAGAAAAGGAAAGAAGACAGACCTTTTGGATATATGCATTTACAGTTACCGAGAGTGCTGTGGATTTCTAGAAGGCCCAGTCATGGAACAAAGAATGGCTTGACTATCCCCTGGAAGTGAGGGGAGAAAGAAAAATTCACATCGTCTTGGCAGGAGATGGAAGCAGATGATGAACTTGGAAGATGTCCACTCTGCTTGGCAAGGTTGAAGACAGCAGAAGAAAGGAATGGAAAATGGGCAAGGCGGCTGGACAAGTTCCAGGAGGCCACTGGAATGACCTCAGAGGGAGATCATTGTCAGAGATAGGCCAAGATGATGGACATCTGTCCATGAAGTGGCTGAGAGTCAAGTCTAATGCACTGGCACCTAACTAATTGACTGGGAGAAGACCAACTTGAAGGATAAGAATCAGAAAAATAAAGGGAGAACTCAATTTCTGCCCAGGCTGAAAGCTAGGCTTAGGGTAGGCGGTACATATAGCGAGACTACCTCTCCAAAAATCTGCTTGGGGTTATAGCTATACTTGTACCTGAAAAGCAATTTTCCTTCTGTTCTAAAATGTCCCCTCTCAAGCTTCTATTGTATAGCTAGATTAACTTCTAGAGGGGATCTCCGCAAGCCATCCCTATGGCTTTTTTCATATATCCGTTAGGGATTCATTTATCTGTCATTTTTCTAAACAATTATTTTTCAGGGTTGCTTGCAATGAATGTATCATGGGTGACCTTTAAGCCCTCTACCACAAACACTTCAAATATAGTGCTAACATGCAATCAAAGCAGTTAAAACCAGATTGAAAAGCCAGTTACCAAGTCTCAGATTTTGACCCAAATATTCTATCCGTCCTCCCACTTTCTCATTGCCCCACCATTTTTTTAGTCTCAGGATCTCAGCCTCCAGGCACGAGGCAATGCTATGATGTGAGGCCAGTGGCTTGCGTCAAGTTGTCAACTAACCGCATTGCACAATCTGGCCTTCGGCAAAAGGTTCTGACAAGCTCCATCCTACAATCTTTTCTACTTCTTGAGCACCCTTAACGAGAACTATTCCAAGAATGTTTTAATGATCAGTGTTTGATCTGAAGGAAATAAATGCAGTAGGTGCTTTTCGTGTTTATTTGTTCAGGAAGTAACATTAGCAAATAAAAGCAAATGTTTGGAATACCTGCACTGAAAGGGCATTATGAAACGATACCGTCATGCTTCCCTCAAAAAGTATTGTTAGGAGGACTCTGTGAAATAATCTGTTTGGGTTTGTCATGCTTCACAATTTCAATCATCCCTGGGGGGTGGAGGGAAAAATTCCACAGCATTCTCATCACGTTGCATAAGGGGCAGATTAAGGAACCGGATCAGCTCGGCTCGATCACAGTTTTGCTTGAAAAACAACAGGTTCCCGGAGGATCTGATAACTAATCCATTTCCCTGGATTATTTTACTTGGCTAAGGCAACCTAAACACTGCAGATCGATTCCTATGATACACGCAGGAAAGACTCGGCCTTGGATTGCAGAACCATAATGGATTCCCATCAAAACCTACCCTTTAGAATTGGGAATGTCCTTCTAGTGCAGAGGTGTCAAACTCAAGGCCCAGGGGCTGGATCCAGTCTGCGGGATGCTTAGATCTGGCCCTTGGGGCTGCCTGAAAAACAGCAAAGGACCGGCCTGCATTGCCTCTGACAGCGAAAACAGAGCTCAGGAGGGCCAGGGGAAGCCCTCCTGAGCTCCATTTTTGCTGGCAGAGTGTTGCAGGAGGCCGTTGCAGCCAAAAACGGAGCTTGGGAGCATGTTTTCGCTGGCAGAGCTCTTGGGCCACCACAGGCACCCCCAACACGAGTGACATCGAGTTGGCCATGCCCACTCCAGCTCCCCGAGGTCAAACACAACCTTGCGGCCCTCAATGAAATCGAGTTTGACACCCCTGTTCTAGTGGGAAGCTTCTGCATTATTGATGAATTCTGTGTTTGATTCATCGAATGATATTGCTGGGATGGGAGATGGAAATCTTTGATGGAATCTTGGCAATTGTGGCATGGACAATGAGCAACATTATGGAGTTCAGTAACAGTCTGGGAAAATCCTGTGTTCTCTTCCTACCTGAACATTCACCTTCTTGATCTTGATTCCTATCAACAACATCCATCCTTCGTTATACTAAGTCCCATAAGGATGGTTTCCAATGTCTTCATCCTACCATCACCTTCACTTATAATATACTGGGTTGGATCCAGTTTTAAGATCTTTCCCCATTGCTGAGTTAAAGTGTTATCTATCCATGGTGGAGCTGACAGAAATCAACACAGCCTAAACTTTACTCTCCCCTCTGCCAATTCTGCTCCTACCTGCCTGTATCAGGTCTGCCAAATGGTGTGATTTGTAAGGAAGCCAATCCTCTAATTAGGAAATTAGGAATTCCTGATTGGGAAATTAGGAAAAGCAGCATTGGTTTGGTTGATTTCACCTTTCAGAACAGCTATGGACAGGAGTGAAAACATCCCTCAGATGGCCCTGAAACAGGACCAAAATAATCTTAACTTCATAAATAAATAAATGCATACATTCCACAAGTAGGGATGATTGGGGAACAGAGCAATGCAAGCACCTGCCACAATGTAGTCTTTGATTTGATTTTGTTTTTTTTTTACTTCCTTTGGCAGCCCCCTAGGGCAGAATTTTGATCTCAGAGTCAAGAGGAGACCCAACAGCACGTCCAGAGCTGTTCCCTCTAGGCGCTTGTCAATCAAGCTTAATGCACAACGCACAGGTAACAAACTTGAGATTGATCCAAATGTCTTTGAGATGTATTGAAAGAAAACCAACATTTTCAAACACATAAGCAAAAGTTCAACACCAAATTTAGGAAAGGATACAAAAATACACAATACAAAAAAAAAGATGTTGAGACCCTGGACATTGTTCAGAGAAGACCAACAAAGAGACTGGAGGCTAAATTGTCTAATGCTTGAAGGGCCTAGTTATTACTAGCCTATTGAAGAAAAGGCTTATGAGGAACATGATAACTGTCTTCCAAGACTTGAGGGGCTGTCACGGAGAAGGACGGCATTGATTGATTCTCTTGGGCACCACAGGGCAGGACAAGAAGTAATGGGTGGAAGCTTGTCAAAGAGAGCTACAGCCTAGAAGTAAGGAGAAATTTTGTGAAAGCAAGAACAACTAATCAAAGAAATAGCTTACTATCTGAGGTTGTGATTGTTCCATCAATGGAGGTTCTCCAAAACAGATTGGATGGCTGGGATGATATAAGACTCTTGCCTTGAGCAAAGGGTTGGACTAGAAAACCTCTGAGGTTCTTTCCTGCCCTATGATTTTAATCAGCAAAGGAGCTTACTTTGTGGTATGAATCGCAACTTTTTAGAGATTTAACAAAGCTTTGTTTCTTTCGTGACTGATTCATAGAAGACGAGAGCTACTTAAGAGTGTGTCCATGGAGTGAACTAATGTTCTGAGTATCGCAGTGTGAATTCAGCGCCAGAAAAGTAAACACAGATGGCTGAGGCTTCATTTAACTTCTTTATAAACATATAAAGTAAATTTTACAGTACCAGTTGTAGAATTTCTCCAACATGGGGCAAACTCAAACAGAAGCAGACATGTTACAGGTTCAGAGCAGAGCTCTAGTTTTCAGCAAGCAAGTTAGTTTCTCTTTCACTTTAGAGCTGAGCACATAACAGAGATAAACCACGCCCAGATTCTCTCTTTAAGTTTCAGCCCTCCATTCAGCTCTCATTGGCTGACCTTGTTACTAAGCTCTATTCCAGTTCATGAATATACTCTGACAGCTAATTATGGCAAATCACTAGCAATACCCCAGAACGAATGGCTTTATACAAATCTAAATTAAAATGGCTTGCAAAGCAGCACAAAGACAAGACAACTTTTTTAGAGACAAGAAAAAAAACACACAGTTATATGATTGGCACAAGGCTGAATTATGACAGGACATTTTCTACTTGGTTTTTAAATTAATGTTGTTAGTTCATTAGAAGTCCCATTAAAACGTTATTTGAAATTAACATATCCCATTAAGCCAAAATATATGCTTGATTTGTACCAGTGTAGGAAGTTAGCACCCACCCCTCTCCTAGAAAAATGAAATATTCTAGTAAATATTTAAAAAGGTAGAATATTTCCTCTAAAAAGAGTAGAAACCCAGAAGCAGAATCTCACCCCCACCTTTGTTAATGGGTGGGCCATTAAGGCCTGGGCCAGAATACTTTACATAAGAAAGATATAGGTAAAGCTATAGCAATTGCCAAAAGCTCTTTTAAGGGCATAAATCATCCAGCAAGGGTCAACCAAGCTGGAACTCAGGACAGCCTACAGAGTTGCCCCTCATGGGAGTCTGACAACCAATTAGAATACAAGCTCCAATTCAAATCCCAGCAGAGGTCATAAAACCCAGGCACTCTCAGCACCTCAGCCCTTCTTGATCTTCTCCTTCACCTTGAAGCATGTGATCATCTTTCTCTGGAGCTCCAGACCATGTGGTCCTGTTCACCATTAAACGTTCCAAGCAGCCTCCATGTTTCCAGTGTCTTTTTCCCCACTTGGAACTGAACCCAGAAGGATATTTCTTTCAACACCAGGTTTAGAGTTTTTATTTATTTATGGCTTACTCTGATGTGGGGAATTTAGCCAACTGAGTTTTTCAACAAGCCATGAGCAAAAGAATGGAGTATGATTCAAACAAAACAACCCAGTCCTTTCAGCAGTTCCAAGAAGGCTCCACACCCATTTGCACTACTCAGGTGAACCTGAGGATACGGACAAACCTCCAAGTGGCCACAACGACTCTCTAAAAGAATGCAAATGACCAGCTGTCTGCAAGGAACATAAATCCTTCCATTCACACCATCTGGTCAGAAGCTTCTTGAATGAGAAGCGAAGCATCTTCAAAGTAAAAACAAGGAAGTCCAGTTGCCCCTTTGGGACATTCAAACAAAAGGTTCCATATAGCAGAGTTGAGAATCTGGAATTGAGGCAGTTCTGAACTTACAAAAAGTTATGACAGACCCCACCCCAGAGATACTTATGAAATGGTTCCAAAGTTCTGACAGTCACACACACACACACACACACACACAGAGAACATGGTCCCAAGACTGCATTTTGGGCAGCCATTACAGACATTTGTAGCATCCTACAGTCATATGATGGCAATTTACGTTTTTGCTGAGAACCAACGTTTAGTTTCAGGTTTTGACAAAAATTGCCCATAGTGATCAGTAGGTTCACTTAGTGACTGGTGAAAAAAAAAAGTTGTAAAATTGGGTCAGTCACATGATGATCCACTTTATGACCATCATGATTTACAACCATAATTCTCAGGCCCAATTATAATTGTAAGTCAAGGACTACCTGTATACTGGCATGAATATTCAATGGTAGGTTCTTTAGTTTATTTGAATATATCATTATATGTAAATTTAATTGAAAGATAGGATCAAATTTTTCCAAGCTATAACAAAGTTCTGCACATTTCCTTAAAATCCCGAATGTGCATAGTTGTTTACCAAGGCCCATTAACTTGCATTAATGAGTACGCAAAGTCCCCCACAATTAATAGCACAAAATTTGGCTTTGCTGCTGAATATCCAAATGTAGGTCTGATAAATGACAAAACTGTAGTGTTGTGGCTTCCCACTTAGCAAGCTCTGTAACAAGTATATAAAATCAATGTCACTTGAATCTCTCTAAAAGGTAACAATCTTTGAAATGCACAGAGATGCTTCTGCACTGCAAGGTAAATAAGACTCATGCCTTTTTGTAGATCCATGCCTAATGTCCATTGTTCCTTAGCTCTTTTGGCATTTTTAGATCTGAGAATTACAACATATTTTAAGGGAAACCTTGAGACTGGAGCTTTTTCTCCAGATTTCTCTTCTATATCTGATCTAAAGATGAGCTTCCACTGGAGGAATAGCAAGCTGAACATGGATCCATGGAGAGTGGAGACAATGACCACCAGAATGAGTGAAGAACTGGTAAATAGTACAATACCTCAGAATCTCCCTGAAGAAAGAGAGGATGGAAGATCACCCATGTGTACTCTGGATGGCTGCTTCTCAAAAGGAGACCACAAAGCAGCCATCTTCTGTAGGTTTGTGCACTGGAAGTTGAAGGGATCAGCCATCTTGCTCCCAACAGAGCCTTTAAAAAGGGTTTTCCAACCGTGGCAAATTGAAGGCAGGTGGACTTCAAGTCCCAGAATTCTCAGGAATGGCCATGCTGGCTGTGGAATTCTAGGAGATGAAGTTCATTTATCTCGAAATTTCCAAGGTTGGGAAACCCTGCTTTTAAAGGACACTAAGTTTACTAACCTTGTTTCTAATCACTTTCAGAAATTGCTTATCTAACCATCTTATAGCTACTAAAGATCTTCAAAATGACAAGTTTGAAAAATCACTTGGTGAGTCTACCTTCATTTCCAAACAAAAGAAAAATTAACTGAAAGTTTAAGAACCTAGAGAATTTAAACAGCAAAAAACTAAATAAGTTTTGAACCAAGAAAGTTAAAAGAAACAAACTAAGAGTCCATACAAATTTGGAATGTTGAAACTTTTAATATAAGATTTTGGCATCAACTATATAAAATAGTGTTTAATGGGAACCAAAATTGTTTTGTCTATTATCAGTCATAACAGTAAATAACCTTATGATTTCAGTTAAATGTTAGGAGGGACATGAATGTTCCACGCAAAAAGGGGGGAAAAAACCCAATGTCTATGGTTTTGATTAGGACTGGTATTTACAAAATGACACAATATACTGTAAAATTTGAAATACCAGAGATCTTTGAAGAATAGGGCCAGAAATTAATATCTACATTATCACCATTAGTAGCGATGTCTGCTTCAATGGGTAGACTATGTCTAAAGGATAAACATATTGTTAATGAAGAAATGATAGATGTGAAACAAATCTTGCTAGATGCAGAAATAATAAAATCAGAAATATTTTTAAATATTTTAAAGATTTAAAGATTTTTTTAAAAAAAGTGTGGATTACAAGATAGAGGAGAGCGTTTAAAGTTAGTGACAGGCCAAGAGAATGATCAGATAAGGACTCTTTATAATATAGGAAAAACAATAAGACAAGAATATTCTTTAAATATTTAATCAAACAGTGGTAAGAATTAAAATGAAGAAATAAGAAATACAGTAATAAAAAATAAAATAAGAAAATAAGGTAAGAATCTTGATAGAGCCTTGGTAGCACAGTGGTTAGAGTGCATTACTGCAGGCTGCTTCTGCTGACTGCCAGCTGACTGCAATTTGGCAGTTCAAATCCCACCAGGCTCAAGGTTGACCTCCATCCTTCTGAGGTGGGTAAAATGAGGACCCAAATTGTTGGGGGCAATATGCTGACTTTGTAAAACTGCTTAGAGAGGGCTGTAAAGCACTATAAAGTAGTATATAAGTCTAAATGCTATTGCAATTGCTCTTTATAATATAAGGAAACAATAAAACAACCAAGAAACCTGTCCTTTGAGATCATGACAAGGACAGATTTCATACCCAGTGACAGCAAGACAAAAGTAAAATTAGACTTTGTGCCAAAGTTGCTCAATTCACCCCACTTCAGCCTTTACGATATTGTCTGTCTAAGCAATCCAATAATTTATTATTTATTTATTTATTTTAATTACATTTATATGCCGCCCTTCTCCGAAGACTCAGGACGGCTTACAATTTTTGGGATACAACCCAGTGTGCTCAGCAATAGCCTTCATTCCATTGTATATGCCTGCTTATTACTAAGCGGCATTTTTACAAGGTCAGCTAATTGCCCCCAACAATCTTGGGTCCTCAACATAGAACTCTAGAATTAGAAGTTTATTGATGGATTGATGATCTGTAATTTGCAGGATTTTATTTCCATCACTTTATTGGATGATAATCACATATCCCTATGTTCTAGGAAACATATACGCAACATATGTATGTTGCACTGTGTAGAAATGTCTGCGGGACATGATCAAAAAAGTCAAGATAGCAGCCATGTTGGTGCAATTGAAGCTCATTTTTTTATGTGTGACATACCTTCATGGCTGCCATCTAAATATTTAGACCCACATCCTGTGGATACCCCAGTATCTTTCCATATTACCTTTCAACACCCATGTTTGGACATATGTCTGTCTGTCTGTTTGTAATCCTCCTTTTCTTCTCTCCCTAGTTCTCAATTTCAGAAGCTGTAACCAAGGGTCAGTCTGAAGAAACATGGAACTTGGCTCAGGTTGTGACATGTTTCCAAACACTGACAGCTACCAGTGTTTCTCAACCCTGGCAGTTTGAAGACATGTGGACTTCAATTCCCAGAATTCCCCAGCCAGTTACACTATGTTGGCTAGGGAATTCTGGGAGTTGAAGTCCACACATCTTCAAACTGCAAAGGCTGAGAAACACTGAAATAGGCAGTTCAATGGTTGATAGAGTGATGTAGAGATATAAAGAAATGATTCACAAAGGAAGAAAACCAGACATTTCTCCCATTGAAAACTAGTTATAATCTAGGCCCGTGATGACGAACCTATGGCACGCATGCCACAGGTAGCACAGAGAGTCATTTGTGTGGGCACGTGAGCCCCAGCCAAACTTACCTGCACTGTGCATGCATGCGCCTCCCAGCTGATTTTCAGCCCGTTTGAGGCCTTTCTTGGCCTCCCAGAGGCTCGAGGGAAGCCTCTGCAGCCTTGGGAGGCTGAAAAATGGGCCTTCCGGAAATACTGGAAGTGCCCACTTTCAGCCTCCGGAGGGCCTCCAGAGCCCAGGAGAGGCCTTTTTCGGCCTCCAGGGGCTCGAGGGAAGCCTTTGGAGGTCGAAAAATGGGCCCGTTTCGGCACTTCCAGTATGCTTTCAGCACACCACAACAAAAAGGTTTACCATCTCTGATCTAGGCATTCTGCTATTCTGTTTTCATTTCTTCCTCAGTGTAGCTAATTCAGTCAAACTAAAATGTACGGTAGATACAAGTAGTCCTCGGTTTATGACTACAATTGAGCCCCAAATTTCCATTATTAGGCAAGACAGCTGTTAAGCGAGTTTTGACCTATTTTATGACCTTTTTTGCACAGTTGCTAAGTGAATCGCAGCAGATGTTAAGTTAGTAATAATAATAATTAATAATAATAATTTATTTGACTTGTATGCCGCCCTTCTCCCTAAGGACTCAGGGCGGCGAACATTAAAAAATATCATAAATTTACAATAAAAACAAATTAAACACATACAAGTCTAGATCAACAGTTAAAAATTAAAACAGTTAAAAAAACCCATCCTCCGGGTCACTCCAGACCGGCCTGTTGAAACAGCCAGGTCTTCAGGTCCCGGCGGAAGGAGCGGAGATCAGGGGCCAAACGGAGATCCACGGGGACCTGGTTCCAGAGGGCTGTAGTAATATAGTTGTTAAGTGAATCTGGCCTCCCCCATTGACTTTGCTTGCCTGATGGTTGCAAAAGGGGATCATGTGACCCCCAGATGCTGCAACTGTCATAAATGCATGTCAGTTGCCAAGCAGCTGAATTTTGATCATGTGACTGCGGAGACGCTACAACGGTCGTAAGCATGAAACACAGTCATAAGTCTGTTTTTGTTCAGTGCTGTTGTAACTTCAAACGTTCGCTAAACAAAAGTTTGTAAGTCAAGGACTATCTGTAGAAGATTTTAGACACCTTTCTAGGCATTGCATTGTGTCCCTGTTCTGACCCAAACCCTTTTCCAATAAAACAAACACGAACCAAAGGGAACAGAAACCTTTTAATGCTTCTTACGAATCCCCGGTTAAAAGGCTGCTGCAAACTAATTAATTTTGATAAGCACGAGCATTGCTAAAACTGTGTGAGGCTGCCAAGAATAACCGATAAGGTTACCTAGAAATATTTTACAACACAAGAGTCTTCAAATACCAACTAAGATACTGCAGGGTCCACGAGGCTCAAGTTTCAAAACATCTTTGCTTCCTGCAAAGAACGTCTGATTCACAGCTGGCTTTTATCTTCTTGAAGGAGGGGCCATTATCTTGCAGCCTTACTCCCAAGTCGCCCATGCTGCTGCAGTTGCTCTTTACTGCAAGCAAACGCACTGGGCACAGGCTCCTTGGGAACCTCCTCATCGCTGCTGCCAGCCCCCACAATCTCTGAAGGCAGCAGTCCACTCCCTAATGGTCCTGGCCCCTCATCTCCTCAGCCATCCGCACCTGCTGCCGGCTAACCACAACAGTCTCCCACCCACTTTCAGCATGCACCTTTATTTATATAATTTCAGCATTGCCTGAAATGACCAGAATTTGGTTCTTCTTTCAACCCACAGAAAAATTGCCATGTATTCTAATGGCATCAGAAAATAAAGGCCGAGTCAAAACAAGGAAGCTGAGACGATTTTTGCAAACTGCTCCTATCTGCAAAAAAAATTTCACCCCTTCGTGAAGTCATCTGGATGGCTGCTACCAACATCCTGAGGTAAATTTTAGGATGTTCCATTGTTTTAATGAAAGCCAGGTAGTACAGGTAGTCCTTGACTTACAACAGTTCGTTTAGTGAACGTTTAAAGTTACAACAGCACTGAAAAAAGTAACATACGACCGTTTTTCAAACTTACAACCATTACAGCATCCTCATGGTCACGTGACCAACATTCAGATGCTTGACTACTGATTCATATTTATGACCTCTGCAGTGTCCCTGGGCCACGCAATCCCCTTTTGCAACCTTCTGACCAGCAACATCAATGAGGAACAGATCCACTTTAGAACCGTGTGACTCATTTAATGAAAGCAAGAAAGGTCATAACATGGGTCAAAACTCATTTAACCAATGTCTCACTTAACAACAGAATTGTTGTTGTAGGTCGAGGACTGTACCTGTACTCGTTTCTTCACACACATTCTCCCAGAATGATGAAAGTAAAATTGGAGGTGGGTAAAATAATCTCAAAGAGCCCTGGTGGTACAGGCTGTTAAATGCCTAGCACTTAAGTTCCAGCTGCCTGCAATTACTGCAGGCTCCAATCCCACCAGGCTCAAGGTTGACTCAGCCTTCCATCCTCTCGGGGTAGGTAAACTGAGGAACCAAGATTGTTGGGGGCAATAAGCTGACTTTGTAAAAATGCCGCTTAGTAATAAGCAGGCATATACAATGGAAGGAAGGCTATTGCTGAGCGCATTGGGTTGTATCCCAAAAAATTGTAAGCTGCCCTGAGTCTTCGGAGAAGGGTGGCATATAAATGTAATTAAAAAAAAAACCATTTAACTGTGAGTATTTTTGTTATGTATGTAGGTTTGAAGTCATTGGTTTAGTTTGAACTGTTCTTGTAAAATGTTGGAAATGATTGGTTTAAAAGGAAAACCCTGCACTCTGATTGGCTGGCAACTGCAGCTGCTGGCTATAAGTAGCAGCCGCAGCCCAGCCAAATTGGGTCCGTTCTGAGCTGTAGTCACTAATAAACTAAGAGCTTGAAGCACTCCGCGTCTGTCTCTTCATGCAAACTTAACACTGGCGACGAAGGTGGGATTCCCCTGAAGAAGATGGCAACACGGAACAGAAGGAGAGCGAGATGGCTGCACTGAACAGCCCCCCAGCCCCGTTCGATCCGACAGCAGAAGACTGGGAGTTGTATGCAGATCGTTTGCAAATGTATCTGGAGGGAAACGATCTTGCCGACATTTCCAAGAAGTGGAAGAGGGCGGTCTTTCTCACGCACTGCGGTCCGGCAGTTTTCAAGATGGCGAAGGCATTGGCGGGAGCTGTAGACGTGAAGGTAATGGACTGGCCTGACTTAGAAAAACTGTTAAGAGCCCATTACGCGCCACAAGTATCGTGCCTCATTAAGAGACACGAGTTTTACCGTAGTGATCAAGGGGAAAGCGAAAATGTAAACAACTTCGTGGCAAGTTTAAGAGACATTGGGGGTGCATGCGAATTTAACAATTTAGAAGAGGCCATGTGCGATCAATTTGTTCTGGGCCTTAAAGGCAAGGTGCTACAGAGCAAGTTATTACTGAAACCTAAGATCACGCTGAAGGAAGCAATAGAAGAGGCCTCTTCAGCAGAAGCTACCAAGTCCTCAGCAGTAGCCATGAAGAAAATCTACAAGGCCACAAGCCATCCTGATGTGGAAAAGTCCACAACAACTCATTGTGAGCAAATAGATTCTGAGTCAGACTGTAGTGAGGTGGAGGAAGGAATTTACAGACTCAGAATGGAGCGGAAAAAGAAAGACCTGGGAAGAAAGAGGCAAGATTTCTACTGCAGAGGTTGTGGGGAAGCCACCCCGCACTGAATACAAGTTTTAGAACCATTTGCCTCTGTTGTGATAAAAGAGGACACCTAGCAAGAGTCTGCAAATCATCCAGAACTCCACCCAACAGAAGAAAGTTTGCTACAAGCAAAGACAAAGAATTCAGGCCCAACAATCTCAGTGAGAAAATGGGGCAGCACAGAAGCAAATGGGAAGAATGAAACTCATCAAACAGTAACTATTGGTCATTCATCACCCTTAAGAAGCAGAAAAGTGCATGTCAAGGTACTTATTGAAGGAAGGCCTTGCCAAATGGAAGTGGACTCAGGCTCATACCTATCTATGGTGTCATGGGACACTATTCACAGACTTCTTCCCAACATCCAGAAGAAGCACTTCAAGAAGCAGGCATTGACTCTTAAAGACTACCAAGGGATCAAGATTCCAGTAGTTGGAACAAGAGAATTCAACGTGAAATTCAAGGGCCACACCAAACGCCTACCACTGACCATCATGGACATGGACCGCCCAAGTCTGCTGGGCCTTGAGTGGTTCAACCCGTTGGGCATCGAGGTGACTGGCATCAATCACGTGAGCAACACTGAGTGGGAAGAGGCCTTGAAGTCTGAGTTTCCAGAGGTCTTCAGCGACGGATTAGGCAAGTACTTGGGACCCCATCACATTTAAACTAGATCCCAAGGTACAACCAATCCGTTTAAAACCCAGAAGGGTCCCATATGCCTTAAAGGAAAAAATTGATGCACAATTAGATAAACTAATAGCCCAAGGGGTTTTAGAGCCCACTGATCACTCCAGGTGGGAGACACCCATAGTCACACCAGTCAAGGCTGATGGGTCTGTGAGAATCTGCGGAGACTACAAGGGGACATTGAACCATGCGCTACAACAGAGCGCATATCCAGTTCCAGTAGTGCATCATTTATTACACTCTCTTGGGGGGGGGGAACAGTTTTTGCCAAGTTGGACCTGGCACAGGCATATCAACAATTAACAGTTGATGATGCCACTGCTGAAGCCCAAACCATTGTGACCCATAGAGGTGCCTTCAAATGCAAAAGATTGCAATTTGGAGTAAGCGTGGCACCAGGCATCTTCCAAAGCCTTATGGAAAGAATGTTACAAGGGTTGCCAGGGGTGGTGCCCTATTTTGATGATGTTTTAATTTCTGCTGAAAATGACTCAATTACATGAGAGACTCAGGGAAGTCTTAACTAGATTCAAAAAAGCAGGGTTAAAAGTCAAAGAAGAAAAATGCACACTTAGAACAGATAAAGTGGAATTCTTGGGTTACATAATTGATAAACATGGCATCTACCCCACAGAGGCAAAGGTTCAGGCAATCAAAGAAGCCCCCAGGCCAAAATGCAAAACAGATTTGCAAGCATTCTTGGGACTCATTAACTTCTATCATATGTTTCTACCTCAGAAGGCAACCATTGCAGAACCCCTACATAGGTTGCTGGACAAAAAATCTGCTTGGGTCTGAGGGAGGAAGGAACAAGCTGCATTTAACAATATCAAGAGACTAATCACATCTGATGCTGTGCTGATACAGTTCTCTGAGAACTTTCCTGTTGTTCTGACTTGTGATGCCTCCCCTTTTGGAGTGGGGGGGGTTTTGAGCCACATGCTTCCCAGCAGGAGGGAAGCTCCTATTGCATTTTACTCTCGCACCTTGACTAAAGCAGAGAGGAACTACAGCCAACTGGACAAGGAAGCCTTGGCAATTGTAGCAGCTGTCAAGAAATTCCATGAGTATTTATATGGGAGAACATTTACTGTTGTCACAGATCACAAACCTCTTTTAGGCATTGTGGCAGGGGACGCCCACGATCCTGTCACCAAGAATGCTGAGATGGACTGAATTTCTTGCTGCTTATTCATACAAACTGATCCACAGACCTGGTAAAGACATTGGGCATGCAGATGCTTTGAGTCGCTGCCCACTTCCTTCACACATTGAGGACCCTGTTCCTGAGACTCACACCTTTTTTCTAGAAACTGTTGCCAAACTTCCAGTACATGCTGCTCAAATTGCCAGAGACAATTTATTGGCTCCTGTCATAGGCTGGATTAAGAAAGGTTGGCCACTTCAAGATCTACCTCAACTTGCCCAACCTTTAAATCCAGGCAAACTGAATTATCTGTATTAAGAGGATGTATTTGTGGGGGTAACAGGGTGGTTATTCCTGCAAAACTACAAAAAGAGGTTTTGGAAATGTTACATGAGGGTCATCCGGGAATTGTCAGAATGAAGGGATTGGCCAGGAGTTATGTATGGTGGCCAGGTATTGACAAAATGGTTGAAAACTGGGTTGCATCTTGTCCCAACTGTCAGGTAGTCAGGCCTGCCCACCTCTCACCTCTCGCCCCCACAGGAATGGGAATGTCCTAGGGGCCCATGGTCCAGGATTCACATTGATTTTGCTGGCCCTACCAGAGGGCACACTTTCCTTATTATAGTTGATGCATATTCCAAATGGCTGAGGTTATCCCTATGGCATCCACCACAACTGAAGCTGTCATCAAACAGCTTAAAAGCTTTTTGTAACTCCGGGTTACCTGATGTGCTTGTTTCTGACAATGGCCCTCAATTTACATCCAACCTTTTTGAATCATATCTAGCACAACAGGGTATCAGACATGCCCTGACAGCCCCTGGGCATCCTTCGGCTAACGGCCGGGCTGAACGTATGGTACGATTTACCAAGGAAAAACTTCAGCAATTGGGTCCAGGGGATATCACTGAGAGAGTTGAAAACTTCTCAGTGTTCAGCATATCTCCCAACCCCTCAACTAATTTAACCCCAGCTGAATTGTTGATGGGTAGGAAACTCAGGTCTCCCCTTGACCGCCTCCATCCCACTTACGCACCCAACGCACCACTAGATTCCACTAGTAAAATTCGCACTTTCACTGTGGGTGATTCTGTTTATGCTAAGAACCTTATGGGTGAACCATTATGGATTCCTGCTGAGATAACCCAAATCACAGGCCCCAGGTCTTACAGGGTACAAACGGAGGATGGTGTCCTCTGGAGCAGGCACATTGATCAGTTAAGATCCAGATTGCCTCAGGAGCATCGCTTTTGCTCCTCTCTGGTTCCCATACCTACTGCCTCTTCTGGGGGGGGGAGGATTATGAGAGTAATCAGCAAGTAAGAATCAACCCCATGTGTAACGAGCTAACACGACAGGAACCATCCCAAAACCTGTCACAATACCAACAACCATTTTCACAAATGGAAGATTGCACATCACTACCTGATTTAGGTGCTGACATTGGGTTGGAGATGGATTGGGAGGAGAGACCAGGTTGTAGTAACCAAACAGGTTCTACCATTACTACAAGTCCAAGTAAGGAAATGTCAGCAGACACATTTCCTCTCTCACAAGGTGAGAACCTTAAAACATCTGAACCACGTAGGTCTCAACGTACACGTAAGAGCCCCACCTATTTAAAAGAATACATTAGATAGGTTGGGGTTTGAGTATGGACTGAACCTAGTGGGGAGGGGTGTTATGTATGTAGGTTTGAAGTCATTGGTTTAGTTTGAACTGTTCTTGTAAAATGTTGGAAATGATTGGTTTAAAAGTGCGGGAAAACCCTGCACTCTGATTGGCTGGCAACTGCGGCTGCTGGCTATAAGTAGCAGCCGCAGCCCAGCCAAATTGGGTCCGTTCTGAGCTGTAGTCACTAATAAACTAAGAGCTTGAAGCACTCCGCGTCTGTCTCTTCATGCAAACTTAACATAGACTTTTTTCTTTACAAAAAATCCAATTGTAAAGTTAATTTTCTAAGAAATCGGGCATGCTTCATACATTTGTTATCCTTGCAAATTTCATACGATGGCAGCAAATAGTTCATTTATGCTGGTTTGTCTCTTGTGAGGTGCTATGAGAATAGATCTCTGTTTTCCTAACTCCAGAGAGTTAAAGTGGATTTTCTCTGAAGTGATCTTAGCTGGATGAGATTATTGTTGGGATTAGATATTAGAACAGAATAGAACTGGAAGGGACCTTGGAGGTCTTCTAGTCCAGCCCTTGCTCAAGCAGGAGAACCTATAGTATTTCAGATAAGTGGCTGTCCAGTCTCTTCTTAAAACCTCCAGTGATGGAGCACCTATGATTTCTGAAGGCAAGCTGCTCTACTGGTTAATTGTGCCCACCGTTAGGAAGTTTCTCCTTAATTTGAGGTTGCTTCCATCTTTGGTTGGTTCCCAGCCATTGTTTCTTGTGCTGCCCTCTGGCTTTGGAGAATAATTTGACCCCTATCTCTTCTTTGTGGCAGCCTCTCAAATACTGGATGACAGCTATCATGTCACCCCCTAGTCTTTTCTTTAGACTAGCCAAACCCAAATCCTGCAGCTGTTCTTCTTATGTTTTAATCTCCAGGCCCTTAATCATCTTAGTTGCTCTTCTCTGAACTTTTCCAAAGCCTCAACAACATCTTTTTTGTAGTATGGTGACCAAATTTGGTTGCAGCATTCCAGGTGTGGTTTTACTAGGGTTTTATTAGATTATTAGACATCCTTGGATTATTTTTAGGTTTAGGTTTATTTGGACTTATAAGCTGCCCTCTCTCCAGGATTCAGGGCAGCATACATAAAAAAGAGAATACAAAAGTTAAAGCAAATTAAAAAAATATTAAATCAACGCCAAATAAACTTTTGAATTAAAACCCCGATCCCCTGTCAGTCCAGGCGGATTGAAAGAATAACCATGTTTTGAGGTTGCGGCGGAGGCGGAGATCAGGGGCCAGGCGCAACTTTTAGATTGTTCTTGGAGTAGATCAAGTCTTGGATGAAATTTCCCGAGTGTTGGACTGGGGCTCTCTCAACTAGAATGGCTGCACTAGACAAGACCCCTCATTTATACTTCTGCTTGGGGGCATTTAGTATTCTAATTCTCAAAAGGATTTCATTAGCTGAATCTCTGCAAATAGTAACTAAACTGCAAAGTATACCATAAATCAGGCAAATCATCTACAAAAATGAATTTGCTGGATGCTTGACGAATCCGTTTTGATGCTTTGAGCCAGGCCAGGATTAAAAATGATGCAGGGATGGGGCCAGGACCATCTGGGAGTGGGGTGCTGCCTTTGGAGTCTGGCAGCAGTGAAGCAGAGGACCCAGGGAGCCTGTTCCCAGTGCGCATGAGCTCAGAGCTGCTAGAAGGCGAGAGCAGCTGAAGCAGAAGGGGCAACTCGGAGTAAGGCTTGGAGGTGATTGCCCCTCCCATAAGGGATAAAAGTCAGACCTCAGTGACAAACTCTTTGCAGGAAGGAAAGTAGTTCAATAGATTCTGAGTCCTCCTTGAAGCTCTGTGAACTCTGGTTGGTTTTTTCTTGGACTTCGGTTGTTTTCTGTTACAATTAATTGGATACTTCTCTTT